>JANHFL010003705.1:19781-66386 GCA_032468155.1 Oxyrhabdium leporinum | reverse complement strand
TAAGTTTCAGGTAAAATCCCCAACAAAAATATTTCAGGTTTTAAATCAATATGCTGTTGTATCATCTTTTCCATCCACGTATGTATTTTTGTCCAATATTTTTTGGCTTCTACACATGTCCACCACATATGATCCAGGTAATTGGTGGCACTTCCAACATTTAGCTGATTTATCTTTAAACATCCTTACCAACCTCACCGAAGCAAAATACCATTAATAAAACATCTTATATACATTTTCTTTATATGCAGTTGACATTGTTAGTTTATAATTTCTATCCCACAGTTTCTGCCATTTATCTAATTCTATTGTATAACCACAATTGTTTGCCCCTGCAATCATTGTCTCCTTCACTTGTTCCTCTTCCAATTTAATAGCCAATAGATAGCTATACATTTTTTTATCTTTCTTCTGTTCCTGTTAGTATCTTATCCAATTCTGTCAATTATTTATAAAAACCATATAATTTAACATCTTTTTCATATCTAGACTGTATTTGCACATGTGTGTACCAAACCATATTAATCCCTTGCTCACTCAGTTCTAGTTTACTTTTGAGTTCACCCTTTTCATTCAAAATGTCTTTATATCGAACAATGTTTCCCATATTAAATATATTTGGATGTATGAGTGCTTCCATTGTTGAAAGCCAAACTGGTATTTTCAACTAATGCTGTTCTCTAATTTTCTCCCATACTGACAATAAGGCATTTCTTATATAATGTCTTTCAAAGTATCCATGTATGTTATTTTTCCCATGCCATAAGAAGGGTGCCAACCAAAATGGAAATCATGTCCCTCCAGAGTCAATAATCTTATATTCCTCAATACAATCCATTCTTTCATCCATGTTAACACTGCGGCCTGGTAGTATAGTTCCCAATTTGGTAGTCCAAAACCTCCTCTAGTTCTTGCGACCTGTAACATTTTAAAGTTAATTCTTGCTTTTTTCACTTGCCAAATATATTTTAATATTATTTTATTAAGCTCCTCAAAGTATTTTTTGTCCAATTTTATCGGAATTGTTTGAAACAAATACAATAATCTCAGCAATATATTCATTTTAATTGTAGCTATTCCTATTAATGATAATTGAAAACTTTTCCATTTTTCCAAATGTATCTTAATTTGCTGTATCAGTTTGTAATAATTATCCTCCTTAATCGTTACACATCTTGCTGTTAATTGCACTCCTAATTACTTTACTTTCTTAGTAATCTGAATGTCTAATCTCTTCGTTAACTCTTTTTTCTGCTTATCTGTGATATTTTTCACTAAAATCTTAGGTTTTTTTCTCTATTCATTTTTAATCCTGCCACTTCACCGTACTCTTCTATTTTTGTTTTTTTTATTAGCTTGGGCCCTGTTTCTTGCGGGTCTTCTAGAATAAAAACTAAATTGTCTGAAAATACCTGTAATTTGTACTCTTCCTTTTTTATTTCCATACGTTTTATATCCATATCTGGTGTTTTGCCATTTTTTTGTCTTTTGATTGCTTCCGTCAATTCCATCATTGTTATTCTTTCTTCTAATGTTGCTTTAACTGTTTCTGTTACTGTAGGTAATTCCACTTTCTTTACATACTGTTTTATTTTATCTTCTGAAATTGTTTCTTGATCGTATAGTTTTTCATAATAGTTTTGAATTATTTTCTTTTTATCATCATTTTAATAGTAAAGAGTCCCTTCATCATCTATTAGTTGATAGATCAATTTCTTTTCTTTCTCCTTCTTCAATTTATATGCCAACTATCTTCCTGGCTTGTTCGCGTTTTCCAAAAAGTTTTGTTTAGAGCTTTTGATTTTTTTGTGCTATCTCTTCTTTATCTATTAAATTCAACTTATGTTTTTTTAATTCCATTTGATTTTTTTATCTTCTTTTTTGGTGCTTTTTGTAGTTCCCTCTCTAGTCTCCTATACTCTTCTTCTAATTTCTTTTGAGGTTGTGTCTTCTTTTTTGTTTCTCTTTCCCACATACATTATAGTTAGTCCTCTAATATATGTCTTTACTGTGTCCCATACCTTTTGTAATGAAGTTTCTTCTTTTCTATTTCCTTTAAAGAAAAAAATCCAATTCTCTTTCCATAAATTGAATATATTCCTTTTCTTTTAGTATTGATTGATTCATTGTCCATCTTGACTTCTTTTTTTGTCCCTTCCATATAACTTTTATTGGGTTATGATCTGCCCAGGTACTTCTTTCAATGTTTATTTCTTGTATGTTAGATATTAACTCTGCTGATATCCACAGATATTAACTCTGCTGATATATATTCTGGACCAAGACATATGTCTATGTGAATAAAATGAATATTGATTTTTCTTGGAATGAGTCTCTCACCATACATCTTGAATACCTAATTATTCCACCATTTTAAAGAAAGCTTTTGGAAGTGTTTTTCTAACTTGTTTGTTTTTCTAGTTTTATAGTCCAATTCCTCATCCAGAATTGCGTTGAAGTCTACTACTACACACATATTTTCATACTCGAATTCTATTATTTTCTTATGCAGTTTACCATAAAAATCCTCTTGATTGTTATTTGGTGCTACTAAAAGCATCTGTTTGTAATCATTGTTATCTCCACCATCAAGATCCTTCCCTCCTCTGTGAAAATTTGTTTAGAATTTATTGTCTCTTTTATATAAAGCGCTGTTCCCTTCTTACTTTCTTGTGGAAGAAAGTTATATAACTTTCCAATTTTAGAATGTCCCAGTTCTGCTTGTATCACATTTGCTTTCTCTTGTTGTAACATGACATCCAAGGACCTCTGCCAACTGGACTAGAAGTTGCAGATGACGATGCTGAAGATGTTGCAGATGTTGTTTTCTTCATTTTAAAATATTTAATATTTGTAATCCACCAAGTGTAAAAAATATAATTCTGTTATGGTCCAAGGGAAAAATAAAAATATTTTTTTAAAAAGTATAAACTGTAATCCAAATCCCTTGTTTTTTTCAGGTTCTTCAAACCCTAATCCATTTTATCAAGGGAAAAGGAATTGATGAAATAATAAATTGTAATTCAGATAGGCCCACCAAACCCCAGAGTTCAACCATCAATTGTTTTATATCCAAAAATAGAGTTCACAGAGCAAAAAAAAAAAAAATCAGGGAGAAAGCGAAATGTTTTACTGTTCAGCTTCTATTTTGTTTTATCTGTTTTGCTTTCGTTTAAGTTCCAAGAGTTACACTGTTTAAAGAACAAAAAATCTCAGTGTTCCACTCTCTGTCTTAATTCTTCAGTCAAAACAGCTTCTTATCCAACTTCGTATTCTCTGGCTTTCAAGGTTATATTTATATGCTTGTATATTTTCCCCTTTCTCTCTTATATCTTCCAATTTTCACTTTTGCCTGTAGATGGCACTGTTGCTCTGCTTCTCTCTTTTCTCCCTTCTTTGTACTATATGTCCCAATGCAGATTATAAAGTAAGATTTATGTTTCCATATAGTTACTTTTATAATATCTAAAGGCTTCTAACTTAAAAATATTGTATTTAAATACTCAGTCCAGTTTTTTAAGTACACTCTTTCAACAAGTCCTTTAATCAGTTTCCTGTTCTAATAATAGTTCTTAAGCTCTCCTCGCTGCTTTCTTCCGGAGGTGGAAAGGGAAAAGTAATGCCACCTACCCTTTTAGGTCTTACTTTCTCAGTTGTTCTCCAGGGGGCTCTGTCATCTATTAATGTTAAAAGTTCAGAGATGAAAATCTCTCACCCAGATCGATCACACCGTCCTTCCGTCTTTCTCACTTCTTTCCGGTGGCTGTCCCAGTTTTGGAACGGCACACAATGGCCACCTTCTCTACTGTCAAGTTAAAGAGCCTTATCCGAATCACTCAGGGAGATTGCGGGCTCCCCGTGATTGACGGATTTCATTCATTGCCCCTACGAGGCGATTTTGGACCTCCCAGCAGCTTGGATTTCGACTGTCCCATGGAGCTCCCGTGAGGAAAATCGTATCGCTGCGATGCCAGCCCTACCCTCCAAATATAAAAATCTAATTGGAACAAAAATGTTTCTCCCCTTGATTTGGAATATTGTCACTTCTGACATCAGATTTGTACATACTATTTTTTTCTTGAAACTAGTAAGGCCAAAGTGTAATTGACTATTGTGTACTGATAATAGTGGGTGTATTTTATGGTAATACTTTCAAAATTTCCGATACGTGTATTCACATGGGAAGCAAATTTTTAAATGATACTTCTTGATTTGACACACAAGCTTATTAAAGAACAACATTGCTTACATGTTGTGTTGTACTTTCTAACTTTCCTTTATAGCAAATCTGTCAAATTGAATTCTCAACCATTTTAGGCTTTAAGAAACTATTAAGAAATAGATCTAATCTATTATTTTGACTAGTGAATTTTTTCTACAATATGAGTCTTCAATATTTTTATATATTTAAGGTGTTGTTTTTTTTAACTTCTTGTTTAATGGGTAAGAAATATCTTCTTACATGGGTAAGAAATATAACCCATTATACAGAATTGTTGAACCTTGAGATCTAATATTGACCTCAGTCAGTATTAACTTTTCAGATCAATAAATACTGATACTGACCTCAAAGAAAAGTCAATGTGTATGTGTTAGTTTGTAAAGTAGTATAAGTGCAAAGAAATGTTACACATTTTGTTAATTATGTTTCTATATATATCTATTTTAAAACTCCTACATTACCACTTAGATGATAGAACATCAGAACATTTGCATCCAATTTAAGAATTGTTAAAGAAGGATTATTTTGTGTGTTATGGAATAATAGATGAACAGTATGTTTTCCACATCCTGAAAATAATATTAAGCATAGTATGGAATGGGGTTTTGCTTAAATAATAAGTTGAATTAAATATTTTTTTTTTTAAAAAGAACAATACAAAGATTTAAAGGAGATGATGGGAGATTTGTACTTTCAGACTTATAAGATTCTATTAAAGTAACCTTACAATAAAGTTGAATTAGCTCATCTGGTCATGTTTCCTGTCTGGTCTACCTAGAAAGGATGAAAGTAATTTTCCATCCTCTCCTTTACAGCCTGAGAACTTTGGGAGAAGGGGGAAATACCTCCTGAGCCTGTTTCTCCAACCATTATGCCACTGAGGACTGTGGCCTTTCCTACCAGACCATTCCCTAGGCAGCATTTCTTACCCTCATCTCCAAGATTATTCTCACATACCATTAAAGAAACAATTAAAATCAACCAAGCCATCAATAAAATAATTATTTATTAATTATTTTAAAATAGAGAAGTAAGGACACCTTCAAATCAAGAGGAAATCTTAGTGATTGTATCAATGTAGTTTCTTGATAGCAATATAATGTTTAGAAATGTTTGCCACTGCTTTCTTCGATAGTACCTTTTCAATTCCCAATATAACCTCAGTAAGCAATTCCCCTTAAAAATAATCAGACATCTATCTGCCATACTCTATATATGAGTCAATCATATTCACGGCAGCCCTGCATAAAATGTTTTATTATAATTCAGCCTAAATTAAGAGACAAAAGGGCACCAGATTGCTCTTTAATGTGGCATTTTTGTTTTTTAGCACTAAAAGCTGTTTATCTGAGAGTTTCAGCATTTCTGACATTTTTAAGGACGATGCAAGAAATCTGGGAGAAGTTACTATTACCTCCTACAAATGCTTCCATTGTAGTTTGAGGCCTTCTTACAGTCTTCCCATACACCACTTTCATGAAATTAGATTGATGGTGATCCCCTTTTAAAGTGACATCGTGTGATGACAGGTTCTTCAGGGATTGGTACACTCAAGAGACAAAATTTGTGTGGACAGATGAAGCAGGAAGAAACAAATCAAGACTTAATGGTTGGTGCACAAAACAAAATTGACTAGAATATGCTCTGAACTTACTGTTATTGAGAAAAAAAATGGGAACAGATATTTAAGTTATTATATGAAGTCTTTTTCTAAATTATAATTAGGTAGGTAGTCAGCTAATAAAGGAAGTCCTTGACTTACAACCATTTGTTTAGCAACCATTCAAAGTTATAACAGCATCAGAAAAAGTGATTTACAACCAGTATTCATACTTACAGCAGTTATAGCATCCGAACAGTTACATGATGAAAATTTGATCAAAAGCCAACATGTATTTATGATATTTGCAGCATCCCAGGGTCATGTGATCACTATTAAAATCTTCCCAATTGGCTACTGAGTCAGTGGGGAAAGCTAAATTCTAGCTTCTAGGTGATTCACTAAAGAACTGTGGTGATTCACTTTAGAACCATGGCAAAAAATTGTCATAAAATCAGGCATAATTCACTAAACATCCATTTTGCTTAATAATGGAAATTCTGGCCTCAATCGTGGTCATAGGTATAGTATAAGATGATACTACCTAATTATTCTTTACTGTAAATGAATATTGTTGTAGGTATGACATGTTTTGGTGTTTAAGTTGTCAGCAAACCATTGCATAGATATTATGTTTCAAAGATTTGAAATTGCAGTGGAATTTAATTAGTAGTGGATTTTTGTTAGGCTCTTCTTTTTTTTGAAGTGTGGATAATAAAAATCTCTATGCAAAGTTTACTTAGCTAAATGGGTAGAGACTTTTAGGTCATAGCTTATAATGTGCAATTTATACTTTCTTTCTTTTTCTGTATTAGCAGATTAGTGAAAACTAAACTGTGTAAATTAAGTTTATTGCAACATTATCTTCAGATGTACAGCTGAGCATTGAAGATTATACTGGATGATAGCAGTTGACTGAATTTTGTATTAAAATTATCACACGAAACCATCTTCTGACTGAAAAAATATGTCATTAAAAAGAGTTGTGCTTTTATTTTATTCTAGTATCCAACTCAAGACTTGGGAAGAGGGAATCAAGATAAATAGAATTTGTTTTCCAGTAGAAATCCCTATCATAATCTGGACAACTCTGTTATCTTTAGAAAGAATTGTGATACAGCTAAATATAGAATTCACATATAAATTCTTGAGAAAGGACTATTTAAGGATCAAAACTGGCACCTACTTTCAATAACTTCAGAAGGGAATTGTAGGAACCACTTTTTCATTTGATCTGTTTCCAATTTTCAATCTTTGCTAACCTTGGTCCCAAAGTAAATTCTTAAGAGAAGGAAGCCATCTAGCTGGAACATTGGAAGCTATCTGTTGAAGCAAAGCACTGGTCTGTTTTGATCACTTCATTTTAATTGTTGGGAAGTAATGGTTTGCAACCTTTCATGATTTTTCTTAGTTCTATATCTGAATCTGGGATTTTTTGCATGTAATAAATTTGGTACTCTTATTTGTAAATCAAGGATTTTAAGCAACTAAACATCCATTTTCTAACTACTTTGATGACATCTTAAAGGGGTAGCTTTAAGATTTATGAGCAATTTTTTATGGGGTGAAAGAAAATCAGAAAAATAGCTGACTACTAATTAAAAGATCTTATGAGAAATATAGAGATGTGCTAATCAACAGTTGTTTCTTTTCTATTTCTTATACTAGAAGTGATCCTCTTGCAAAGAAAAAGTCAGAAACTATTAATACTTTGGAAAAAGAGAAGCTAAAAATGAATTTGCCCATAAAAAATCTGTTCTGCAATTGTGCAGGAGTCAGTGAGAACATTACATAATTTTATTTAAAGAATGATACAAATTCTTTTATCATCACAGGAGATGTGATGTTTGTTGGCTCTGAATATGACCCAGTTTATTAGTAACACAATTTATTTACTAGTTTGCTTATTATCAGGTCATATCAATCCACTATGGAAAGAAAGTCTCTTTTTACAGAAGGTTATGGACCAGAAGCCATGTTGATAGACTTTTTTGACTTCCCAATCTAGGGCTAAAAGAGACTGATTGGCCCAAGTCACCCAATTGGTTTTCATGCCTAAAGAAAGACTAGGTCTCCTTACTCCTGTCCAGTAGCCTAATTACTACATCACATTAGCTGTCATAATTTAATTTACATTATTTATTAACAACAAAGTATATAACTATGCAGCTTTTCATAAAATATATGAAAAGCTGTGTATTTAAAAATCATTGCAAGCTCATGTCATGCTTAAGTTAAAAATATAATATTCTGCAGATTACAATTCATACATCAGCTATGTACTAAATTAAAACCTCTCATTTTTTTCTCATTTTATGATCCATTTAGGTAAAGATGCTAGAACTGTCTTTTACATACTATAATGTAGTAGAATTAATTAATTACTGCGAAAATCAACAAAAGAATTTAGTAGTAAAATTCATTTGTCTTGTCTGTAAAAATAATTGTTATGCTTTACATGCAGAAGAATGGAATAGTCAATCTGTTTAATCAAATTTACCTAAAATTAAGACATTTTCTCTCATTCATATATATTATATTATATATATATAATTTCCTCCTATGTTTTTATTTTCTGAAATTTGTATCATACTTTTATTAAAAAGACAACTATGTCTGTCTTTTTTTTCTACAGAAAAGCAACATTATTAAAATATCTACATGTCTAGTAACAATAGTTTAGAAAAAAATAATATATATATGTATAGAAGTTTTTGTGATGGAGATAATAAAAACTAATTCATAGGGAAACGGAATAGAGTGGAACAAAGTTATATAAGCACAAATATACAGAATTGGCCTTTCTTTAGGGATGCATTGTTTCGTTCTTTGAAGCTGTGTCACTAAATGGCATGACTTGTGACTTCTACAGACTGAAGTTGCTGCATTACTGATTATTTCACCAGTATATCTAATATTTAGATATAGCTCCTATGATTGCTGTCAGCATATATAAAAACCTTTTCTAGTGTTTCTATAAATTATTAGAGGTCTCTCCTATGTACTAGATGTTCTAGAGGAGCTGTTAAAGCAGTTGGAGGTGTTTTAATTGTCACCTAAGCACAAGTTATCTATCAACATCAATGATGGCTAGTTCAAATAAAATCTGGCTATAGAAGACAAATTATCTGTTCCCAGCCAACATTGGCAATAAATTAAATCTATATTTTGGCAATAGTATATTTGAAACTGAATTCTATTGAGCCTCATGAAGTGGAGAGACTGTAACTGTGGTCTCAAATTCTGGTAAGTTGCCCCTCTGTATGGTTTGATTCATAATTAATTTGTCTTAATGTAATATTTAAATCTCTGTTCCTCAATCTGTACATACATTTGTGTGTGAATTATGTTGCTAAACCTTTTCTTAGTGTTATACCGGAACATTATTATGATCAGATCAGGTTCTAAAATTAAAATAATACTATAATATTATGTTTCAACCAAAATTAGAAGGATCAGACATTTTAATCTATTTTTTTAGTTGTGTTGTAAAAATCCTGATTGATGAAAATTTAAAATATTCTCCAAGCTGTCATCTATAAAACTTACAATTTGTGGAAAAATAGGTTTATCATTAGTTAGAAATCTATATTCCTAATTTCAAAGTAGTTTATTAGAAGGTTGGGAAAAACGGAAACTAATAGAAGGGAATTTATAAAGAATCCACTGTTAGTGTCTTTTATTGATAAATAGAGCATAACTGAAGTCTTTTCCAAAATTCCAATGATGCCTTCAGGAATGAGTCCAGTCGTTGCAAGTTTCTTTTGTAATAAAATGATGTAATAAAAGTAATCTATTAGAAATTGATATAAATTAGTTTGGCACAGCAAAGTCAGTTTTAGCTCTTTGACTACTGAAAATTCATTCTGTACTCAGCATATATTAGCTCCACAGGATATCAACTTTATTAGTGTGGAGATAAGCTGATTATATCTTGTCAATCAAAGATGCCAATATTCCAATTGAGAGTTTCCTCCTCCTCCTCTTTTTTAGCATTGGTGCAGGCAACAAAGATAGAGATGTGGTTTGCATCCCTATGGTTGTTATCATGCAGGGTGCAAGGGTCCTGTGATGATGTGATGGCTATATTAAAGAGTACATCAATTTGTTTTAAAGTGTTTTGATTTTCTATGATGTCATTAAACAAGAACATTGTGATTGCAGCTTTGCTAGAAAGCAGAGTTCTAGAAGGGGAAATAAGTGTTTCTTTGAAGCCTACTGGGACTTTGAGTCTTGCTGTGACTATGGGCGCTTATGTACTCTCATAACTGACATCCTCTAATCAACCACCAGTGTAGATATTATCCTTTTTCAACATTATTCAATTATATCCAGTAATAATGCATCAAGGCTTGATTTTTACAGGTAGTTTTTTTTATAGTGATATCTCTTGACCTGTTGCTCTCCCACCCCTAGTGATTATTTGGTGGAGGTTTGAAAAGAATATATAATCTCTAATCTAGGATATCTCATTTAAAGAGAGATTACTTGTGATTTGTGGGATGTGACTAGCCCTAAAGAAATTTATAGATGGATTAATAGTTTCCCGGTATTTGTATCTCTTAGTTATGGGAAACAACAGAGGATTAAAACATGATCTTTCAATGTGCTATATCCCTTATTTAAAAAAAATAAAGGGACACAACAAAAGATTTGGGTTTTTATTCTTTGCATTAATATTTGAGTCTCAACAGTTGTCTTTCATGCACCAGTTTCAAACAAATTTACTCTTTTGTTAGCTTGCTTATGTCATCATCCAATGAACCGACATGCTACTGAACTACACTGATGCCACATATTGCATGTTTTCCACATTTTGTTTATCCAGTTTATCTGTATTTGATTAAACCATTCAGACACGTCCATTTTACAAACTGGGTATCAGAATCAGAAGTTTTACTTTAGCTAGGTAAATGCTGTGAACAGATAAACAATTGTTAAAGCATGAAATCTATTTTTGCTTCATCAGCAATCCTGATTGCCTTTTGCACATGTAAACACACTTGAAAGATAATGAAAGGATGTGTATGTATGTTTCTGTGTGTGAGTGTGTATGTATACAAGAATGTATGCCTTGTATTAAACTTTTCTGAAAAAAATCTTATTAAAGTTGTTCAATAGCACCTTAGCTGCAATATGGAGACTCATATATGAATATTTCATTCTCTTTAGTTATGTTCTCATACAAAAATGGCCAATTCTAAAAAAACACTTGTGTTCTTTGTGTGATGCAAGCAAACAAGTTATAGCAGTTATGAAACCAAATAAAAATATGTTGATTGCATGCAGCATTTTATGAAATACTTTTTTTGTATTTGGACTACATATATTTGAAGTAAAAATGTTAATTATTATTTTTTATGTTTCTTTTACATTACTGTAAAATTGATATATTTTCTCGTCACACATATACCATATTATGCTGTTTTTTACAGACTAGTATTTAGATTATATCTTTCTTTTTTTTTACTATTACTCTTCAATAATTGCCAGTAGAAGTGTAAAAAGAAGTGGCAGGCCTCCAATGCCTTTCAGCTATTAGGATTATTTTAACTATATTGACATGTTTGCATTTCTTATTATGTCTCTTTTGCTATCCATTAACAACAAAATCATATAAAAGTGTATTCTGAAAAGAGTCCCATTATATTCAGTAGGGTTTTGTCTCAGGAAAGTGGGTAAGTGTTCAAAGAAAGATTTTTTGAGTATGTGATGTACTGCCACAAACGTACAGATTTTAATGTGAATAGGATAATTAAGATAGTGCTTTTGGAAGGAATCAAATTTGTTGTCATTTAGTATTTATTTTTGAGATTCTATGCATATTCAAAGTTTTTTAAGTGATACAGATTTTAGGCATGGATAATGCCTATAAATAGTTTGTTCTATTATTTTGAAAAGATATGTGATATATGATACTGGGTGGTGGATTATCTCTGCAGGTTGTGAACTACCAAATCATAAAAACAAAAATGGGTTATTTTAATATAAATAAAATAGTAAATCTATATCTTTTCTCAGTATTTTTGAGCATTAAAATATGTTTTCCCTATCTCATTTTGCAGTTTTGGTGTTGTTAATTCTGTAAGCAAATACAAATGTATACAAATGCATATTAGAAATAAGTTACTTTTGCCTTAGTTTTTCTTTTGTCATAATATTTGCAATTTATTTTGTAATTTTATAAACTACAGAAGAGCACTTTCCATAGCATAACCATTTGAAGTATCATTTCTGATTTATACCTTTTATCATATAAATCACATGTTTTCAATAAAATACTTGTTTGCTTATCGGTTTGGTAAATTATTTTGAGAGAATAATGGGGACTGGAAGATTTTTTTCTCCTAGTTATTCCCTAAGGCTGAAATTTTATCACTCCTTGCTCTTCGACAGAAGTGAATTTTCTAATAAAATTGTCTCTAATCGGGCTCTGTCAGTAAATTGTCTTATCATTGGGAAGAAAATGACACCGATTCTATCAGAAAACAGAGATGATGTCACCAGGTCTCCAATCACTGCTTCTCAGCTTCCATATCTAGCTTCTCCACAAACACCAAGTCTTTTTTTTCCCCTATGAACATCAAACCTTGCAAAATCATTAAAATTGCACCCGCGTCGTATTACAGGGATCAACCACACTGGCGCAAAATGGGATGTGGGAAAAGAGACTCTCTAAATGTGCTAATTCCATTGTCACATATTTACGGCTTAATTTTAATCGGTTAAAAAAGCCACAGATTGCAATAAATTGGCATTATCTTCTGTGACACCAGAGGACACAGTTGGTTCAAGGATTTAGAGAGTCTCTGGCAACAGTATATAGTGCTGCAGACAAAGTATTTTTACGCTTGAACTATGGTAGCTAAGGTGCAATCCCCAGTTAAAACTGCAAACAAAGACTATAGCCCACATAGTGCTAAGTTCAACATGCAGACCACCTTCAGTTCAGAATGCTAAACTGAATAATGCTGAAAAACATTTTAACCGAATGACAGATTGAGTTTAGTTGCTGATGTTTTGGAAAAAGAAATTAACCATTCCCCTATGTGAACTCTTGGATGGAATGCTGAAAGTGTTTTTTTCTAAAATACCTGCTGGTTAATCTTTTTGATTTAATTCTAAAATGTTTGGTTACTTTAGCTATAGAACATACACCTACACTTCTATAAAGTATACTTGTATTTATTTTATGCAATGAATGTAAATTACTTCAGCAATCATAAAAGATGCAGAGAGTTGGTTTTCTATGAAGATGTGATCATTAATCATGTTTAGATTCCACACACGCTCACTTTTGAATTTTTTAAACTTTTTCCTTTCTATCACAATTCTAGTATTTGGAAATTACTGACTAAAATCTTATTTTTGGAACAAATTTTTGACAAGCCATGTGTTTGTATAAGAATGATAATAAATTAATCACATACTGGAAATGTATAGGCAGAGAAATATTAGAAGCAGTGAATGGCTAAAGAAATTATTGCATAAATTATTTAGTTTATATTATATGGATGGCTACTATCATCCAAATATGACTATGCATGTAAAAGAACCAAATTATATATTTGAATTGGGATTGAACATATCAAATAAATAATATTTTAAACAAATTAATCTAAGCTATTTAACTCTGCATCAGTGATATTTTCTAATGTAATTTATAATATCAAAATTTTGTAGATCATAAAAGTTGTTTAAAATGAACAGGAAAATTGCTAATGTAAAGAAGAAGTAAAGAAACTAGCAAAATTTCCCTGGAAAAAATGTTTTGATGATAGCAATGCCATTTATGGAGCTGTAGGTAAAGTCCTTGTAGGACCAGAAATCAAAATATTGTATTCTGTTGTTTTAGTATACAACAATTGTTTTTAAACAAGTGGCTACAGCGTGCATTATATGCCCGTTACATCTTACTCAGTGTTTTCTGATAAAAAAATGAAAAAAAGAAACAAGATTTTAAGGATTTTTTCTTCCCAAATATATTTTAATTTCATTGTTATTATGTTGTGATAGTATACTGTTTCAACTATCTTTTATGTTTACTCAGCTTGAGTAAATTTTGGGGGTCACTTCTGCAATAAAATAAGGAAAAAAGAATTGTGAATGCTATTCTTTTTCGGTATCTGGATTAGAAAGTCGTTCTGCATAACAAAGAAAGAGAACTTTGGATAATAATGTACTCTGTTTCTGGTGTTCAGTTTTTAAAGAAGTTGGAATTATTATTTTGTACATGTTACTCTTACTGCCAACATAACTCATAAGGCTGTATATAGGGAAATTTGCTTTAATTTAAAAAAAAACAGCAGCACTTATTATATTTATTCCTAAAAAAGTTACCATAGAAATAATTTTAATTTGTTATTACTAGAGGCTACTTGCAGGTTTATATTACATTTTGTACAATAATCATAAAATATTTTTTCAACAATAACAAAATTGGTTTTATATTGTTTTGTTTAATTGATAAATTCCTAGCTTTTATCTTGGAAATCTGAAAAGATTTAGCTAACAGTTCTTCAAAAAATAAGCTTTGACGTTTTTCGAAAAAGCAAATTATCCACAAAATGCATGATAAAAGCTTCTGTGTTATGTGCTGCTAAATAGATATAAAGAACAATAGTCATAGTTTTGAATAAAAGCCCCACAAAATAAAGATGAAGTACTTTGCAGAATAAATTTATAGCATTTAACTTTTATAAACATGCCAACAATTTTGTCTTTGCTCTGTAGCTGAGCTATAGTAAGATGGCCATTCTTTCAGAAATAATACATATGCGTATATTCTACTTTTCTACACATAGGCTGCGCCATTGAGCTACTGGTCACATAAAATGTTCATCTTTAACACTGTGAAAGAGATGAAGTTAAAAATGTATTTCAGAAAATTGGTTATCAACATCTTTTTGTGTTTGTGTTTAGAATTTGGAAGAAATACTAAATGTTTTAAGTACTTAATTGTAACTTTAGTGTGTGCATTATATGTTTGACCTTGTTCAGTTTTTATTGCTTTTTAATTGAATATAATAGGATTATTTTTAAATGTTTACAGTTTTGCATAAATATTCATTTGTATACCTGAGTTACATACGTGTGTGTGTGTGTGTGTGTACACACACACACACACATTCATGCACACAAATATACATGAATTTGAGTTAGAGCTATATAAAAATAGTAATCTCAAGACATGCAGTTAAAAGTAGAATGGTAAACAGGATTTAAACTTTGTTGTTAGAAATACTGTAAATGTGTTTAAAGTAAATTTCAGTATGCTAAAATTACTGTTTTAATTTTGGCATTGAATGTAAAGTGCAGTTAACAGTCAATTAACCTCTTCTATCTCTGAGAAGGATTTGTTGAAAGTCAAAATAAATACTATTGCTATCATTTAATGGAAGTTATAAATGTTCTATAAATTCAGGAAAAACTGTTTCTGCACAGTTTAATATATGTACACATTAGAACAGTATTTGCATAACTATATCTGATATCAGAATCTCTGAGTTAGTGGTTTTTAGTGGTTCTCTATGTTTTGGTGTCTTTCTGATAAAAGCTGGCTAGTTCTGTTATATGTTATAAAGCATATAAAATAATGACCATTCAGTTATGCCATTTAATGAAGACAAGACATTAGAAGCCAGCTTTTTAAATGAATAGCAACTACTTCATTTGATGATGAGTCCACAGAGTAGATTACATATACTGTAAATCTTAATATGTCAACAGTCATTATTTATGAATCCAACATCGGTGTTTTGGAATGCTCACATATGAGTAACCAGACTGTCCTTCACATATTTAGTGGTATATATATATATGTATGTTTGTGTGCGTGTGTCTGTATCTTTACACACATAGAGACACATAAAGAAATGAATAGCAAATTTCATAAATACACTTCATGGTTACATGCATTTTATGTTACTGATATGAAGCAATAGTTCTACATCTTCAAAGGAAATTATAAAACAGCATCACATTTAACCATTTAACCATGATAATACAACCGATTCATAGCAAAATAGTCTTATAAACATTTCTATAAATTATCTTAAAATGTCATGGTAATGTAGTAGAATCTTTCAAATGTGATAGGCAAGATCTGTTTCCTAGATTAATTATTTTGTACTAGAATTATATTTGTTTATAATATACAGTATACAAATATATTCCATAAATATGCTTTCATTTAAATTGTATGTACTTGATTTAATATAGAAATCTTTGAAAGTCACAAAAGAAAAATATATTTGACAGAAGAACTGCTTGCAATAATAAAAAATAAATAAGACACCAGTTGTAGCAGTGCTGAAAAAGTGAATTTACGACTGGTGCTCAAAGTTCTGACCACTGTAACATCCTTGCGGTTGGATTGTTAATTGCAATTCAAGTGCTTAGATGCCTGGCTTCTTATTATGATCTTGCAGTGAATGGAGATCATGTGATCGCTATTTGCATCCTTCCCTGCTGGCTTCAACCACCCCCACCTTCTGCGGTCTCTGCCTACACTCCCTACTGCCTGCCTGTAACAAGATCATAATCCCATTCCCCTGTGGCACCTGCACACTTCCCCAGTGCTTCTTTACTGAGACTCCCACCATTTCCTGTTTAATGGCCCACATGTCCTGGGGTTATTTTGGCAACTGGGACTGCCATGATTTCCATCACTAAGTGGTCAGTCACATGTTGTCACACTTTATGGCAGCATCTCTTAGCAACAGCAATCCCAGTCCCTATTTATTTAGTTAGCTGTTCATTATATTTATACAGCTATCCATCTTACAATCAAGTGACTCTGGGTGATGTACATAAAGTTGCAATTGCCATTGTCGAATGCCACTTAGAGATAATCTGAATCTCTGATAATCTATACCAGAAATTACATTTATTAAATCAAGGCTTTTTTCCTTAACTGCTTCCACATTATTATTTAATGCATACTTATTCTGGGAACTAGGAAGGCAGTACTATTCAATTTTGATGCCTTCAACACCATTGTTCATAATGCAAACTCTGCAATTTAAGGTTATGTATGTATGTATTTATTAAACAATGTTTTGCATATTCAATATATTGTTTATTATTAAGTAATATGATCAACATTGCAGGATATATTATTATAGTTTGACTGTCATGTAATAGCACTGTTAGAGGTGTGATACAAAAGGTAATGGCAGGCACTGTAATTTAGTGGTTGTACTAGCATAGCTGGTTAACACATCAGACAAGTACAAAGAAATCACTGTTATGGCAAAGTAAGCTTAATAGAAAGAATTAGTTATGTACTGAAAAACACCTTGGTGGAAGTCTAAACTCCTATGGAGTAACTCAGAATAACTGAAAAGAGGGGAAGAATATGGAGAGAGAGAGGGATATATATACATACCACCTTTCTTTTTTTGTGTTTTTAAAGTAATATGCAATATTTGTTGATGAACAGTATTGTTTAACTCCTTTGTAAAAGAGAAAGCAAAATAAAAGATAAATGCAAGTTGCTTCTCAAAATACCACTAGGAAATATAAATTATGTAGAAGTTAGATATGACTTTATTAGTATTAGAAATTTGTTCAGTTGCCAAGTTGTATCCAAATCTTTGCGATCACATGAACCATATGCTGCCAGGTCCCTCTGTTCTCTACTTTCTCCTGGAGCTCCCCCAATTCACGCCATTGTATCGATGATATTATCTAATCTTCTCATCCTCTGCTGTTCCCTTCTCCTTTTTCCTTCAAAATTTCCCAATATCAGGATCTTTTCCAATGAATCCTTTCTTCTCATTTGGTGGCCAAAGTATTTGAGTTTTGGCTTAAATATCTGTTCTTCCAAAGAACTATCAGGGTTGATTTCCTTTACAAGTATTAGTAATGATTATGAGAAAAAGTCAATTTGTGGAAATTTTAATGGAAGAAAAGTCAAATTTGGGGGGGGGGGAGATAGAAAGAGAGAGAGGAAGAGAGAATAGCCACCCTCCACATTTATAATTTTGTCTAGATGTGGAATATAAATTAAAACAGATACTTTAAACAGCAGGAAAATGAAGGGCAATAAGTCACTTGGGGAAAAAATAGTAGTACCAGAATATCTCATTCTGATTTTATTGTGTAAGTAACTTTCTTCTTCTAAAAGTCTCACTGATGCTTTCCTCAGTCAGGTGCTGAGCTGATATGTTCTTTAGTGTAGATATTAAGCTGTCACCTGAAATTATTTCCAAATATGGAGAGAATATGAATGCCTTCCCTCACTTTCTGATTCTGCCAGTTCTTATCCTAAGTCTTAACATAGTGTTCAGTAAATGAGGGAGTTATTGAACATTCTAATTATGAGAGTAGTATTTGTGGTTATATTCATAGATAGCATGGTGGTTAACTTCTGAAGGAACATTTTTCATTCTTGCAGACTGGAATATAATTTAGAAAGGAAATAAGGGCAAATATATTTTCTTCTAAGAACAGTTCAGGTTTCTGAAATGCAGATACAGAGTCTGGACCTTCAATATTTGTGGTTCCTTCTAAAATCCACAAGTTATCCTCTTGTTATGAAATAAAAAAGCAACTTTTAATAAATAAAATCCAGTGCTTTTAAGTATTACCTGCATGTAGATTAATTTAGTTCAAATCTCTGTTAGGATCTTACATCCTGTTTTGTGTTTTGTCTTTTTAATTTTGCTTCTGTTAATGTTTTCTGTACTTCATCTCTCATAAAAACTGATAGAATATTTTTATTGGCCAAGAAACAGAAGGAATTTGTCTCTGGTGCATAAGGTCTCAGTGTACATACAAGCAGCAAAATCATAAATCATAAGATACAATCATAAATCATAAGATACAAACAACAGTAATAAATCGTAAGATACCAATAGGAAAAGGTAATAGGAAAGGATAATACCAATATGGAGTCCTACTACATGGGTAAATATCCTTAGGCATAAGTCAGTGCTGTGGGAATTAGGTATTTGGCAGAGTGATGACATGGGGGTGAAAAATTGTCTTTATGTCTAATTGTTTTGGCATGCAGTGCCATATAGTGGCGTCCTGAGGGGAGGAATTGAAACAGTTTATATTCAGGATGTGAGGGGTCTGTAGATATTTTCTCTGTCTTCCTTCTGACTCGTGCAATATACAGGTCCTCAATGGAAAGCAGGCTGGTTGCAATTGGTTTTTTTTCCCCTGCAGTCCTACCTATCTGTTAAAGTCTGTACCTGTCCTGTTTGGTTGCTATGCCAAACCAGACAGTTACTGAAGTACAAATGACAGACATAATCCAGTTATGAACCAGTGAATTGTTCTATACTTCACTACAGCAGATATGTGCACCTGAATGAGTGAAAAAATGTGGATTCCATGCTTACTTAATAGCAGATGTATAATTCTGGAAACTAGGTAAAAGTTTTAGGTTCACTATGTTCCAATCTCCATTGTTGAGTTATAAATACTCAGAATAAGCTTTAAAATATTTTTTTCTGTCTTTCATTTCAAACACCTGAAATCCTTTCGTTCTTCCATCTTTTGTTTTTTTTTTCAATCAATGTAGCCAAGTAGGAAAGCTTTTAGCAACCACTTGTAGAGATCATGACATTTCACAGGCAATACTGTACCACATTGTTAAATTGAATACATACTAAATAGCCACAATCTTAAATAAGGAAAACTTCTCACCATTTATAGCTTACAGAAATAATTAATGCCACAGTTTGTTACTTCTAGTTCAGAAAGCAAGTGTTAGTTTAAAATGCTCCAAAGAAGAAGTTTTTCCCCCTCCAATGGACAAGAAATTGGATCAAAGGTAATGACACCATAGCGTGAGTTAATCTTTTCTTTGCCAAGGTTTCCTAAGGACTTGAAAGCAAGGATGTGGCTGCAGCCCTGCTTGAGGCCCCACCAGGCCTTACTGGAGTCAGGCTCAGTGTTTGTATACAGTATTGGAAGAGTAATGGAGTTAAATGCTGCCCTCGGAAACCACAGTAATTACTTCTATTGCTGAAATAGTCCTAGGCTGTGAACAAAAATATCATTGGAAAGCTATTTCTAACACTACACTGCCCTGCGCAGCTAAGTGGCAACCATCATTATTTTTTTGCTAAATTATGTGTTCTTATTTCAAGTGTTTAGATGATGAAAACCAGATTTTTGTGGCAACATGTTGATTCTAGCCAAAAAAACCATTCAAGGAAGTCTTGTGCTTTTAGCAGAAAATTTTTATGAGAATCTTTCAAGTTGTTTGTATTATTTAACTTTTTTCACAAGTCAAGCAACATTTTAAATCAATTTATTCATATATTTTTTTTGCAAAATGCAAACTTTATCATTCTTTCGGTCCATTAGAAAATGATAAACTGCCAGTTATTATTGTTTTTTTGTTCAGTTGCTTCTTTTTTTTCAGATGACCTCCCTCAGAAATAAACTTTCCAAAAAATAGTAAGTCAGGTTCCCATGCCCTGCTCTGGACTATGCTAAGTCTATTTTGATACTGCTGAAGTGAACAATATAAACATATATAATATCTCCCTCCATCCACCCTCCCTTCCTCCCGTCTCTCTCCCCTCCCAAACACACACACACACACATGCTATTTAAGAATAATTTAGTAGGGATAATAGCAATAATAGCTTGACTATCGTTTCAACCAACCATTTATTTCAGCAGGACACCAGCATTCCTTCTTAACACTTTTTTTCCCTTTTTAGTCTATATTTATTGAAAAGTTTACTTCTCATCTTGATAGTTCCATGGATGATTGCCCCAATGCAAGTGAGTTACCAAAAAACACTTTTGCAGAGCTCAAAGGTTTCCTTTGTTAACTTGAAATTTTCCTCTTATTTCTCTGTTTTCTTGTTTTTGCTACTCGTGCGCTGATTTGGATGCAAAATACGTGTAAAGTTTTAAGAACAATTAGTAGCTCTGTCATTATAACTTGTAATTGCCGCTTGTACAATATATTGTAGTAATTCAATCACTTTCACTGTGTTTGCCCTCACAATTATTATTGGAAGCCATAGGTTTGCTAATTTCCTCTATCCTGAATTGGTGAGGGATAGTTATAGCAAGGCATAGAGTGGCTAGCTGATTATAAGTAGTCTCATTTAAAAACAGAAAAGACAAGTAGAGGTAATGGTTTCAGTATCCAATACGTATCCTGGGTCATGTATGTTCGCGTTCATTCATAAAGGTTTCACCCAATGTTGAAGATAATGCTTGGATAAGTCATTTATATTTACTGTACCTGTTCCTAGGAAGCAGAAAAAAATGCTTTCACTTTCAGGACGATTCTGGAGAATTAAAGAAGTTCTACTTATAGGGTGTCCTCCAGATTGACTTTTTAGATCCAAGTGGCATTGAGATCAAGCTCTCATGTTTGGATTCCCTGATTGTCTTTGAATCTGATAGTTTTGCTAGTCAAACTCAGAGGAAGAACATTATTTTAGTATTATCAAAAGAGCATAGAGGCTAAAACCACACTGTATGAAACCAACTTTTGGACTCTTTGGGTAATTTATTGAGAGATAAAATGTTTTAGCTGATTTTTTTGTGAGATGTGCTCTGTGTTTTGTGTGGGCTGCACCAATGGAGGCTCATTCAATTTCATTGTATACATGTTGTGCATTGACAATAAAGGTTTGAACTTTGAACTGCATTAGAAAAGCAATAAATAAGTCAAGAAAGGAGCTTAGAAGGATTTAATTGCTTCGTTTTCATACTTCATGTTAAGACGATTGCCAAGAATTTTATTCTGTGGTAAAGTAGCATATTTAACAGAAAACTTAAAGGAAATCTGTCTCTCATTTTTCAATCACTTACAACATTTCGCTTCTCTTTATAATTTCATATTTTTATCCAAATGCAGATTGGATCACAAAGAGCCACATTGCAAAATTGTACACATTGATCTGTACTGTGTAAGACATAGGTAAGATCAGTTCTTTCATGACTTGATCATCTAGCCAGCTCAGATTGATCTCAAAAAGTTAAACAAAATTGGTCTTTATTATTACTTGGATAGGGATTAATGTGAAATTTCATGGATGGAGAAGTAAAAAAACAAAACAAAACAAAAATTAAAAAGGCAAAACAAAAAGAAAATTGAGGTTTTTAGTTTTTTTTTAACAAATTGAAAGTCCATCAGTAATATCGTGGGGAATATTATAATTGTGAATGTGCCTCTTACGTTCAAAAGCGCCTATCTAATCCAATAAGGTATTGGGCAAAAAATAGTAAGGAGCATCTTTTTATTAAATGTGAGAGGTATGTAAGATAATGGTTTTATCATTTGCTTCTCTCCAATATATGAATGAATTGGACAGAAAAGAAGGTTGTGGTTGAGTCAGGGCAGGCAGGTTAACCATATTTAAATTACTTAGTGTCTGTTTTATACCTTGTCTTTGGGGTGTGTCAATATTCATTTGCTTATCTTGAACCAAAGCTTTCTACATTATTACTCTCCTTTTCCCTATCTCTCTATTCATTGGCTTTCAAAGAAGGTCCATTTCTTTAAAAGTCCAAAGTATTCTTAGTATAATGTTCTTCCAACAACCCAAACTGATCTTTTTATATATATCAGCCATTGAATCAGGAGGGGAAACAAAATTCAACCTAAAGTCCAAAACACTCCTCAGATATCTCTTACAAATTGGGTGTTATTACCAATTTTAGTCAAAATTTCACTTGATAGGAACTGTTCTTCCTCTCACTAATATTATCTGGTTCCCAGAAACTGCTTTAATCATTTTGAAATGTCATCTTCAAGGAATGATTGCTAGTACAAAACACTTCTAGTCAGAACAACTAAGCTGTACTTTAGAAATTACCATATCCCAGTGAAAGAACAGAGAAAAATGTATTCAGGGGAAGATACTTGAACTTCCATGGGCTAGGTGGATTGGCCTGGCCTGTCAGTGGTTCCCATTTCTGCATTAGATAAGCTAATCCTTCACCATTTTAATGGCAGTCAATGTGTCTTAAATTGGTTTATTTACTTTAGGAACAGAACTTTAAATATGTTATTTAAAACCAACAGATTTTTTTTACATTTTTAAAATATTTGAACTGTTGATTGACAAAGAACTACCAATTCCAATATTATCATGAATGTTGCATGAAACTATTACAATTATATTACATTATCAGAACTTTAAAAAAAATGCTTTCGTTTGGAAATGCTTTCGTTTAGCTATATTTGGACATGACTTTATACTGTCAGTACGTGGTTTGGAGAGAGGAAGGTGTTTATTAAAGAAAAACAAATCTCCTTTAGCAAGTAAGTTCCAGTCTAGTGATTGTGAATAGTTGCTAACTGATGTAGTCATTAAATGAGCAGTGGCTTTATTACTTTATTTTGATAATGCTAAAGGAACTGTATAGAGAATTATGATGCAAAAAAAATAAAAATAAAAATCCCAAATGCAGATTAGTTTTTAAGGTGTCACAAAATCACTTTATTTTACTATCAAATATCACTATCCTGGGAATATTTTATTTGTATATCTCACATTTTTAATATGTAGGACAGCTCCACCAAATTTGGTATTAGAACAAACAATTTGAGACCTACAAGAAAGTAATTGCAGTGTATCTCTTGCCCTAAACAGTAATGCTTCTGTTTATGTGTTCTTGTTTAAATATTTATCATATGGAGTCAAGTCTATCCCAAGCAACAAACAAAATGCCAAGTACAAAAATAAAACTGCAATAATATATGAATTATAAAACATTGTAAAGTTATATAATACTAAAATAGCTGTAATATAAAATACAAAAATTATCATCATAGGAATAAGACACAAATAAAGCATACAAAATCTAAACTAATCTCTTCGCATTGTGTACTTCCTACTTTATACCTGAGTTCAGTAGATTCCAGTTGATCAGCACAAACATATTTAGAAAACTCCTACTCTCAAATACTGCAGCCATTATTGTCTTATTACTATTAACTGTTATATTAGGCCTCTATGAATTTGCACAGTGTTTTTTTGTGCGTATTTAGTTATAGCAAATCAATAATTCCTTGAAAATTCAACAAGCAGTAAGATTTCTTTCTTATAAAATAAAATAAAATGGTATAAATGGCAGGTTTGGCGTATTTAAAATACTAAGAATTATTATTTTAATATCTTAATTTGTTTTATATAGAAATAACTAAAAATAAAATAGCTCATGGGTACTTGCAGGACATCATTATTTGGACCCTAATTAGTTATAATATATTTTACCTCCATGTGTTTTATTATTACCAGTTCTGCAAGCTCAAATACATGGGGGCAAGTGAATCATTTGTTTAATCTGACTTGGACCTTGCACCATTTGAATTGTAAGCATACATAAGACAGAATAAATCCAAATGAATTTGGACAGTGATTAACAATGAGCCCCTTGATATGGTAATGAGACTTTTAAAAAGCCTGATCCCTAAATGTTTCTAAGGGTTTCATTAACACTTGTACAACTAAACTAGTTAACAGACCTATATCTGAGCTGTATTAAATCCCACTGTATTAAAACGTGTAATCAATTCATCAGGTAGGTAGTCATGTAAAATGCAGTATTAAGCATAACTCTCACAGACAATTCTACATTATTCATTCTACTTATTTTTAGAGAACAGCATCATCATAATATCCCTTTCGAAACTGCCATGGAATATAATTTATATAAAAATAGTTTTTCTACTTTAAGATGTGAGAATATTGTTTGGATCAAATTTAATGATCTAGGAGCAGCATGTTTGTGTTTGAATTGGTTTGATGTTGATTCATTATAAACTACAGATGATTAGCTGGCAGGATTTAAAATTTTTCCTTCTCCTGATGCTCATTACATTTTACTAGCTTCCTTATGGCAGTTTCAATTAGATATTGGTAGAGGAAACATTTAAAAAAATCATCCATGGATAATATTCATAAAGTATCAAAGGCATTTTTCTCTGTAAATATGCACATACTATCTGGATAGACTTTACATCATCCCAGTTCCAAATTGTGGGTTCTGATACTGTCTTGAACACAAATTCTTTATTTCATTCAGTGGTGGGATTCAACTGGTATAACAACCATTTCGGTGATCGCACACGCACGTCTGGTACGTGCTTTCCGCGCGTGTGCAGCTTTCAAAAAGTCTTTTGATATAATTTTGATATAGTTAGAAAATATTCATTGTAAGTGCATTAAATACACAACTATCTCCAGCCAAATACTTCTATATCAACAGGTACCTTGTACGATGTACTCATAGATAGAAGCTCTCCAGAGTTTTGTTTGTAACCTATTTCCAGTTAGCAAACTTAGCCCAAGTTTTCTCTATGTTTGCCACTTTCCTCCTGTTCTATAACTCCCTTTATACAACCTTGTAGTCCCCATTTGGGGTAGGGTCAGGGCAACTTTATGGAGCTGAGCATTTACTGGTCAGTTAACAGAACAGAATAACAAAGTTGGAAGGGACCTTGGATGTCTTCTAGTCCAACCCACTACTCAGGCTGGAAACACTCTTTGCCACTATTGCTACTGATCTGTTTTCTGACATTGATAGAATTTTATTTTAGGCAACTTAATTGAAAGTTCTTGGTAAAGACAGGAATAACAACAGAATGTAGTCCAGGACCTTGTCCTGTCAGTGCTGATAAGCAAGACTATGCCATCAGTTTTAAAACAAATGAAAAGTTCTGTCAGTTCTGAAGCTTGTTTCCTAAAACCTCCTTGACATAAATACCATGACGCCTTCTCTAAACCTCTCTTTCAAGAATAGTGAAATGGAAGTCTGTCTTTATCCTAGCTATTTGTAATGCAATTTCAGCTCGAATATAATGACAGGTGTTCACCTTGAGCTATAAACTGGTAAAAGAATGCCAGAGCACATAGCAAGTCCAGCAAGTCTATAGCAAGTCCAGTGGAATTGGCAGCTGTGGGTGGGGGGAAAAATATTGGGCTGAGCTAGTCATTAATTGTTAGATTTGTGAAAAATGTTTATTTACTAAGCTTTGTAGCCAACATCATTACTCTTCATTTTATTCATTATGGTGTCCCTGGGCAGTAACATGACACAAATTAAAGGCTCCAAGTGGCTATTCATATAGGTACATAAGTGTCTTAAAATCCTGATAGAAAATTTATTGCCTAGTTCGGTGAATATCGATAGATATAATGATATTTAAAGCCATAGAAAATAGCAGCAACTGCTTAAAATGACAGATTCAGCAATCAGAATGCACATATGAAATTCCATTGATACCAGTAAGCAGTCATATGCTGAAAATTGTTCATAAGAAAGCCAATGGATGGAAACTAATCAAGGAAAGAAGCAGCCTAAAACTAAGGAGACATTTCTTGACAATTAGAGCAATTAATCAGTGGAACAACTTGATTCCGAAAGCCGAACCGGTCATTAAACTGGTTGCAATCCACCACTGAGTAGCAGTATATAATACTAATGAATCAATTTCATTCAAGGTTTTTGTTTGTTTGTTTGTTTAAATCTTGGTAAACACTGTGATTAAAGTGCAAAATGTTTGTAAGTTTTTCAGCATGTACAACTGTATATATTCTCTAAAGAATTCCTAAATTACCAGAGAACATTCTTTTAAAAATATTATTCTGATCTTACTGATTGCAGTATTGTTCTTTAAACCCAGAGGAAAGAGACTGATATAAAAATAAATAATGTAACGAACCTCAGACTGTGTCAGATGTTCCTTTATAAGTTGGAATTTTAGTCAAATATATATTTTCAAGAAAAACTTTCATTTGTGCAGATGTGCTGCCTGAATATGGCTTTTGGGGATTTTTTCTTTTTTGCAAACCAGATCAAATGGCCATGCTTTTTTTTCCATAAAGAGAATATCAGCTTTATATGAATCCTAATAAATATCACTTTTTTGTAAGATCACTCAAAACATCTATATTTTAGAGTTATTTAAATTTGCCCATTCAGATCTTGCTGCTTTACAAGAACTGGTTTTATAAGTGCTATACAGAGTTATGCCTTTCTACAAACCAAGATCAGGTATCAGCCATTAACAGGACAGCAGATCTCCCATTTCCTTGAAGATTAGATATTTCCTTGTCAGGTCTGTGAAACCACAATACACTTTACACAACTGAGATAATATAATATAGGCTAACTGGTAAGGATATCAGCCTCTTATAAGCAAATTAAACAACAGACCAACTACAGAAACATATTTAATGCTAATCAAATGAATTTATGCCATTTATTTTTCTTGTGCATTGGGTACAAATATTTCATCTTTCCCATTTGTCCCCAAAAGAGTTATCCTAGACCATTTTAAAACTATTTAGAGACTTTGGGTGACATTTAATAAGCATTTTCAAAGAGATTACAATTTTCCCTAATGCAGGAATTTTCCCTAATGCAGGAATTAAAACTGTTAAATATAATCTCTGCAGAACTGCTTGTAAGCAATGAAAGGTTTTTAAAGAGTATTGAAATATACTTTAAATTTTAACTGTATTCATTCAGCAGCATAATACAAAATTATTTTTTCCAGATTAACTTTGTATGTATTATAGGAGATAGATTTGGAGAATTGATGTGAATATATGAAGATTTTATTTTTCAGCATCTTTAAAAATGAAATATATCTGTTTTTAAGCATTAGCCATTAGTACAGTTACAATTAGCACATATATGTTATATGATGCAGCAAAAGAATCACAGTGTTTCTGATGTAAATTTCACAGATATGAACTATGACCTCTTTGTATTTATGTCTGGGTCCACTTGATTAAGTGGCCAATTTCTTGTGATAATTGGAAGTTAAAGAATTATTAGGCCTTGCTGTATTGTTGAAAGCATGGACTAGATATTCATTTCGGTATGTCTTTTCCCCTTTAGCATTATATTGTATATCATGAAAGGCAGAAAAACAAAGGGAACAATGAATTGTAATATTTTGCTTTTAATTCGCATTATGATGAAGTTTTGGTTGGATGTTGGAAAAACATATCAATATCATATTATATAGTCATTTGAATAAATACACATAATATTTGATCAGGAAGAATTTTAAATATATTTTATTTTTAACATAGTTTGTTTCTTTTAATTTTGCCTGTTGGTAATTATATTGAGTTGGGAAGGCTATCCTATGCCAGGATGGAAAAATCCAGCATAACACAAATTTATAGAAGAATATCTCTTTGGAAATATCTTGTATTGGTCCACTCCAATATCACCAATGAAGGTCCCTCACTCCCCAAAAGAATGTTCTCTGGTAATTTAGGAATTCTCTAGAGAATATATACAGTTGTACATGCTGAAAAACTTACAAACATTTTACACTTTAATCACAGTGTTTACTCAAGATTTAAACAAACAAACAAAAACCTTGAATGAAATTGATTCATTGGTATTATATACTGCTTCTACTCAGTGGTGGATTGCAACCAGTTTAATGACCGGTTCGGTGAGCACACGCTTTGCGCGTGCACATTCACTTAAGGCAATTACACGCACCGCTGCAAATGGGGCATTTTGAAGCACAGCTGCTTACCTTCCGAGTCAGCAATGGTAAGTAGAACAGCGGGGAGGGGGGGGAGAATCAGCTGTGCCACACAATTGATGAGCTAGAAAGCAGGAAATTAAGGACAGGATAGAGCAGGGGTGGGTGGGCAGGCCCAGCTGACCATCAGAAATACTGTTTCGCCCAAACTGGGAGCATTTATTACTACTGGTACAGGAGAACCGGTCCAAACTGGCTGAATTCCACCTCTGCTTCTACTCTGAATTTTTTGGGGGTGGGTATCATGGTTTGAAAATAAGTTTCTACAACACTGGATATTATTGTTATCCAATTTATTTACATTAGTTCCAATGCTATCTCCAGAGAATGTATCAATTAGTTTGAGTTGGATGCCTTATGTATTAAAATATTGAAATTCTCTGTCCTATTCGGTTAAGTTTTCCTCACCTCAACCTGCCTCAACTTTAGTAGTCTTAATTTACTGTTTTGTGTTTGGTTAATCGGGAAACCCTGAGTTCTATGAAAGCCACTCTCTCTCAACTTAACAAAGCTCTCAGGGTTATTGTTGTGGGAAAAATAAGAAGGAGTATTGGATATATTCGCCACTTTGAGTTGTTTATAAAAACAGTAAAAATGGGATATAACATAAATCTTTGTGGTTATCCTAATACTACTTAATCAAATTAAATTTCAGCTATAATACTTTCTTGAAGAATTTAATGGGACTAGGAACTTTTAACAGGAACTTTTCCAATAAGTAACTAGTTGCTATGGATACTGTTTATATGGTACAGAAAACAATGTCTCTTATATATTTACACTCAAGCTATGTTTTTTCCCTTGCACCTTGAATCTTAGTTCTGTTAAAAAAAAGTTATAATGTTTTGCTTATATAAAAGGTTCACTGTTGAGTGGAGTAGCTTATGTAAATGAATGATTCAGATTCTGACGAGCTTTGAACGGGGATCTTCCAGTAATACAGAACTCTATCTCAGTATGTCTTTGATTGACTTTAAATATTCTCTTTTTCTCTGCAATTAATAAATAACTTTCCTATGCATTTCTTATCCACAGCCGGTTTAATTCACTATTTGTAGCTTCTTTCCCAGCCCAGACATAAGTGCCTCACATTGTTCTCTAATAAATGCGTGCCCACAGAGTTACCATTTTTTATTTGTCTAACTTTAAATTGATTAGAACATATTAATTTTTAAATAAGTGTCACATATCCTTAACCAAGCACTACAAGGTTGAGAAGCCTTCATGGTGTTAAAGTCTGAACCAAAACTAAGTGAGGAGAATTTTAAAAATATGGGCTGCCCTTCATTAGCCCTCATGATATCTCCTGACAGGCAGTGTGCGTTGATGTTGCCATGCCAGGCCAGGGCAAGACCAGCTGCCATGCACCATTTACCCTCTGTCAGCAGCTTCACTCGGTGCCTGGGCAATACTGTACACACAAGTCTGTCATGCGTCAGCCTCAATTAGGCTCAGTTTGCTGCACTTGGGGAAAAGCAACAGCCCCACTGTTAACTATTTTTGTTCTCTCTGTCGCTCTCATTTTCTTACTTCATTCAACTGCCATTGCAGATTGTTTCTAGCTTGACTAGAGTTTTCCTGTGGTAATTCTTGCAAATAGCAATAGCTATATAGAGGATGAAGAAAATGGATAGGAAATAAAATATCAGCAGGGTTTTATTATACTCTTTGGTGTTTTATTGCTATGTGGAAGAAATATAAACATTTGTTTAAGATTTGCCACATGGTCATTTTTTGCCATGATTACTAAGATAGACTGGCAATACAGTTTGAAGGCATTCTAAAAGTTGACTCTGATGGTTACATGGGGATAAGTGGAAATATTGATTATTTCATGTATTTATTCTAGCTATATGCCTCTTTTTGCCCAGAAATTCAAGATAGTAGATATGCTTCTCTCCCATGTCTTGTTCTACCTTTACGATAAATCATGACTTTTGGTCATTTACTTCTTGTCCAAGTGCAGAACACACATGACTATTTAGGTAATAAAAATGCTATTGTTCGTTTTAATGTACATTAAGTCATTTTTATGGCACTCTAACGATGTGAGATTTATAGAGACTTATGGACCTTGTCAGTATGAAAATTACACCAATTCAGAATATTACACCAATCCAGATGTTGGTAACAAATCTGTTTGAAAGGAATCAAAACAATATAAATCCATTGATAGGTGGGGCAGCAGGACGTGTTGGAAGAAGGATGGAGTTGATCACTGAGAACAAGGAGAAGAAAGTAATGTTTTTTTCTTTCATAAATACAGTACAGTGCAAAAGTCTTAGGCCACCATTAGATTTGTAGCAATGGTATAATGACCATATATAAATTATTTCTCAGTCTCCTTATTAGAATACAACCAGAAAATACAGGAAATTTATATGCAGTATTCAAAACCAGTACTCAAACAGAAAAAAAACAAACCCCAGCTTCCATGGACCAAAGCAGTAACTTACACTTACACTTGAGCAACAGCAGACACCTGGCTCCTGTAAATCTAAATGGAATGGAGCCCTAAATACTTTCATTGCTAACACCTGTATGTGTCCTGCTATTTCATGCCAAAATGACTGTATGCAAAAATAACTATTAGACCAGGTTCGTACAAGACATGCTTGACCATTACATACAGTACAGACACATGTTGTATGAGTGTAAATCATTGGAAGCTTGCTTAAACAACTTTCAATCACAAATTATTCCAGTCAAAATGCCAAAGATAACAATTTGACATACATAAAATCCTACGTTTACATCAGCAAGGCCACTCTCAAAGAAAATCAACAAACAAACTGGATATTCAGGATGTGGTATTCAAGATTGAAAAATAATTAAAATAATGGTCATTAAAAATTATCTAAAACGACAAAGCAGTGGGTAGCTGAAAACTTGTGCACAGTACTGTAGAACGGTGGCCACCAACCTTTTGGACCTCAGGGACCATTAAATTCATAATTTTAAATCCCGCAGACCACTAATATGAATCCAGCGCGCCACTCGCTGAAGCACCTGGACTCCCAGTGATGGGATGGGGTCCTTCAGGCACTTAGCTTGGCCGCCTGTTTCTGCAACCTTAAACACTCAATTTGGACCAGTTTCCCACAAAAAACAAAGCACCGGGATCTCTCATTTCTCTTATCTCTCTATGTATCTCTCTCTTTCTTGCTCTCTCTCTCTCACATCTCTCTCTCTCTCATCTCTCTCTCTCTCTGTACCTCTTTCTCTCTCATCTCTCTATGTATCTCTCTCTCATCTCTCTCTCTCTCTTTCTGTCTCTCTCTCTTTCTCATCCCCCCCTCTCTCTTTGTCTTTCTCTCTATCTGTCTCTGCTGGAAGAAACGCTCGCGAGACCCAGCAAGAGATGAAGCTTTACTCCTGCTCTGCGATATGGAGTGAGCATCCATGCTTCACTCTTTCCTTCTCAAGGCAGGCAAGGAGTGACTGGGAGGGCGAGGGGCGCTGCCAGCCAGTGGATGGTTCAGCCGACAGGAAGCCACAGCAGGGGGATGAAAGAGCCACAGGTTGCTGACACCCGATGCTTCGGCCCACCTGCACCGCCACCCCCCCCTTGCCGCAACAGCACCATTACCTTGTTCTGGCTGGCAAGGGCTGCACTACTCCTTGCACGTTCACCACCTACAAAGTTGCAAGTTGCACGTACCTCCCTCTACGGCAGAGATTTCCAGCCCCACCATGAGCTGCCTGCCGGTCCCATATTCTAGAGCTCTAGTCACAGGACTGGCCCATTGGTCATCCCGGAGCAGCTCCTCCACCTGGGTGCACTGCGGACCACCAGAATTTTCTCGCGAACCACCAGTGGTCGGCGGACCACCGGTTGGTGTCCTCTGCTGTAGAACATGTGTCAAAACAGTACGTTATAGCAACTGTTCAACTGTATTCTTTTTTTAAAAAAAATCATAATTGTTAGTCAAAAATGTTTTTGTTAATGTTTTCCTACAATAATCACCTTGTAGTGAGATGGGTGTCAAATAAATTTAATAAATAATAATCATAATAATTAGAGATTTAAGTGGATAGTGCTTTCCCCAAGGAATATACTAACCGGAATTGTATAGTTGTTCAACATCTTGAGCAAAACTTTAAATATTCTTGTAATAAATTTTAGAGCAATGGATAGGATTCATAGTGTGAAATATAAATCTTATATAATTCTCTTAAAATAAATTGAATATTTAGAACAAATTGAACAATTAAGTTGTTAACATGTTCCATGAACACAATGAATGGGCAAAATAGAATTCTGTAAGTTGTCCGCCAATTTGATTTAATATTATATCAGTCAAATATCATACATGGATACTTTTCAATACCTTCAATACAACAATACATTATAACAACTGTTCAGCTGTACATTTTTTTAAAAAAATGTCTATAACATTAGAACCAGCTTTTTCACAGCGCAAAGTGGAATTTATTGATCTCAATTTTTGACTGTCCCAATAGTTTCTGCTGCCACATCCTTCTCTTTCCTAGTACCATTTTCTGGCTGTTGCTCATACAACAGAATTCTGGCACTTTCCAGAGTATGCTATGAAATTTCTGTAATGGTTTGAGAGATGTAAGTTTTGTTTTACAAAAACAAGCCAAGTCCAACTCTGGGACTGCTGTGCATCTCTATTAGCTTTCATCTCTTATGCTGCTACAACAGTGTGGCAAGAAAGGAAGGAGGCAATATATGTCACAACTTTGGTAAAACAAATTAGCATGGGACTAAAATGATACCTACTGGAAAGACAAGATGATTTTTTAAATCATTTCTTACATTGGTATTAAAACAAATTTTCATTTAAGTGCCACTACATGAATATTTCAATGATAATTGGGGGAAAAACAACAAAGGGCATTTTCGTACAAATCAAAAGATCATAAAATGATACAACAGGCAAGTACTGAAGGTGACTTAAGGTACGTGCATCATGATCTGTTTACCTAGCCAATACTTCTCTAGACATTTCAAACTTAGAAAAGAATTGTGCAAAGAATTTTTTTTCTCAAAAATGTGAGGTTTTCTAAAAAATAATAATCAGTGAGTATAGATCAAACAACTTAAATCCCGAGTCTTCTAAATGCACTAAAAAAAGTGAATAGAAAATGTTATGTATACACATATACACACACAAAAACAGGTGTGTGCGTGTGCGTGCATGTGTGGTTTGATTCATAATCTGCATATGTTGCTAATCCTATAAGTATGCAGTGCTACATGGCTGAATTTTGATAGGCCCACAACTATTCAGACAGCTCCATGCTGTAAAAATTTAAATTTCTAAATTTCTTTAACAGTAGCCAACAGTAGAATAAATTTCAGTAGTCCAAATGTGTGATGACAAGGGCATGAGTGATTTCCACTATGTTGACTCTCTCCCAGGGCAGAAATGTAGAGTTGGATATCATCAGCATATTGAGGATACCTCAGTCCATGATAATGAATTACTGCTATAGGGTTCTATAGATGTTAAAGAACTGCAGTGTCAACATCCACAAGATGGTAGGTGTGAGGCCACAATTCAAGGCTTATCCTTTTTGCATGTGCCTGCAGTATTAACTCACATACAGAAAAAGACTGACTTGGATTGTAAAACCATTGCCTATTTATTTATTTATAACATTTATTTGGCCATCCAATTTAAACAAAGTCTTTTTACATCAAATTTTGTGGTGTTCAGAAATCATCAATAACTAACACAAAATACAAAGGAAAATAACATATAACATTAAAAATCAACTGAATCAATTAAGTCACAACCAACATTAAAATACACTATAATTCATCTGATTGGGACTCTACTCAAAACCCTGGGACACAGCCAAGTCTTGAATATCTTTCCAAAGGCCTTCAGAATCAGAACCAACCATATATCAGGTAATCATTCTAAAAGGCAGAGTTGTCACTCTGAAGGTACAAAATTCCACAATGAGTGGCCTGCAGTTTGCTTTCCCTATTGAAGCATTAAGATGGTCAGTTATCTTCAGAAGCAGATAACCCTGACCTATACCATGTAGGACTTTATACATAATAACATACATCGGCACTAGAAGCTTCTTGAGAACCACTGTAGTTTGCAAAGTAGAGTTGTCACACATATATATAGAAAGGAAGACCCATAATTACCTGCACTACTGCATTCTGGACCAAATGAAGGCTCCACGTAGTCTTCAGAGATAGTTCCATGTAGAGCACATTGCAGGAATCCAATTGTGGGGTGACTGAACTGTGAGCGATTATGATCAAAGGTCCCCAATCCAATAACAGAAGCAAATGTCACACAAAATGTTTTACAAAGGGCCTCCTAGCCATAGCTTCTACATGCTGTCGCAGCAGGAGCTATGGTCTAAGATGATTCCCAATTGTACTAAATTCAAATGGTGCAGTGAAACCCTGCTCAGAATCAAAAATGAAATCTCTCCAGTTCCAGGACCTATGGAGCTCAAAACTGACTTGATTAGGGACAGTTGAGCCAAAGTCTGTTCTTTGTCTTCTCTACTCTTCTCTACTTGTCTTGTCAACTCGCAATCTCTTGATCCGAGGACGGAATCTTGCACATTTGGTTAGTTCCCTATAAATTCTGTTTTGGGACAAGTAATCTGTTATGAGTTATTTTTATTGCTACTGAACGTGTTGTATTCTCTATTAACCTTTATCACCCTTTATTGTGATGTTCATAGTTACAATTGATTGCCTATTTGTAAGCCAGTTATGTAAAAATGTAAAGTAATAATATTCTATTTTGTATACATTAGACAAATATTACATTACTATTGAAATAGGAGGTAGGCTTGGGGTCCAGTAAGTATTACAGAATGAATATTATTAGATATTTTTCTTCAACTGTCCATTTCATTTTGCTTTGATTTAAAGTTATGAATTTATTTAGTGGGAAGATTGAAACTTTAAGGCTACTATCTCATCAACTTGGAAATTAGTTTCATAAAGCTAACTAAAAGTTCTTTGCTAAAGATTCCTTTATTAATTATGACAATATTAATGTCCACGCAGTTGTCAAATTTCTGACTTATACAAAGGCTACTGCAAATGCTTAAACAAGTAATTATCTAATATGTTTAATTTAACAACTTTGTACAATTTTTTAAAAGCCTGGGATTCACATCCTATGTACAAATACAGTTTGATATTATTTTAAGATTTATATGACAAGACAATTTATCTCCGCCGCACAACAACATTGTAGAGGCCATCTGGATTGAAAGCTAGGAGGATCATGACAATCTGTTCCAAGCTACTGACACTACATGACCTTGGTCAAGTCACTTGACTTTCTTGTGCCTCTCTCAAATCAGCCGGAAAATTGGGTAACGAAAACAGGATATCCTAGAAAACCAGATGCTGCCTTAGAGTTGAGGCTGTCCTGGCAAACAAATGATAAAAGATAACCGCTATCCTAGAACTAAAGTGGATTTGCTGACTCAGTATGAAACTAATGAAAGATCAACCTGCATCCCAGAGATCTTGAAGTGGTCATTTATCTTGAATTCAGCTACAGATTCCATAAAACAGATACAATAGTTGTAGCTATGGAATTTAGACTAGACTAGAGAATTTAGGGTACTGAAGAGGTAACTATATTTTTAGGTAACAGAAAAAGGAAATACAGTTAGATTACACAGATATTTCCATACAAAAGTGGGATATATTTATGTATAAATAAAAATATTAAAAATTGTCTAAATTTAATCAGTTCCTTCTTATAAGACAAAAGTGAATAGTATCACAAACTACGCAGTGATTATGATATATTTTAAACTTCTTGTTAATTAATTCAAATTCCCCAAAAAACACATAAAGATGGAGATACTAAAAAATATTATCTCATTAGTTATTAAACTATTACTTCCCGAGTTTCTTAAATGTAGTTATTTGGAACTGTAACTTTTAAATAGCTATAAGTATGATTTGAATAATAAGTTATATAAAACCAGAAATGAAGTCTCAGATCAAAAGAGAGATATTGAGTTATTGAGACAAGGTGTTTGGCCCAAATGCTTCTTTCCTATTCAGAGTTATAAGATCTGGTGGCCTTTTTATATTTGTTCTCCACTGCATTTATAGTGGACAAAAAGATGGGATGCAAATATTTTCAATGGCTAAACCTAGCATGAAGAAAACTCTGAGTTTCAAGCATTATGTTTCCAGCTTAAGTTAATTGTCGTGAAAGGAATATGTAAAACTTACATATTTATTTAATTTATGAAAGTGATACATGTATGGATCCACTTGCCAGACATTTAGTCACTGTAGCCACTTTTGCACTCATAGATGAAAACAGTTGCCTTTGTATATTACAGGATGCATAATTCTGCTTGTCAGATATTTGTTAGTATTTTGGGAAAATGTAAATATAAAATTATTTTAAAAGTTTAGTATATCCAAAATGAAGTTAACAATATTTAAGAAAATAGTATGGATTAGCAATATGCTGTAATTAGAATTTGAAACAAAAAGGGTGCTTCAGAGGGGGTCTAGAACCTTCAGGCTCCCATCCTTAACTGGCCCTCCTTCACCTCCAGCCACACACCTCAGCCCATTCACAGCTAGCTTTCCTTCTCCGCTGGCCTTCCCCCAGCAATTCTCCCTGGCCAATGAGCCTTTGCCCCTTGCCCTTCAGCTTGGTCCATTCACCCAGGAGTTTCATGGGACAAAAAACTGCCAGCCAATCAGGTGGCAGGCGGCAACGATGGGTCTGGGAAGGGGGATCAAGGTGGCTGGAAGGGAGATATGATTGATGACCGGTTACAGAAGACAGCAAGGGGGCTGGCAGGCAAATGCTGCCTGTGCGTGGCTTCTGGGGGGCTGAGAAGAAGTGGCAGGGCAGTGATGGTAAGCAGAGCTGCTGGCGATATGTGGGGGGGTCAAATGGCATGCCGTGCAATGGGGGGACAACTGAACCGCCCGTTTGGTGTTAAGCCAGAGTCCAGATGCAGAGGCAATGGATGTGATAGAAAATTGAGAAGCCCCCTCCCACTGATGCCTGCCTGTTGCCCACAACGGCTTCCCATTTTCACCCCCGCCATTGCCTCCACTCCTGGACTCTAGCCTGACACCTAATGGGCAATTCGGCTGTTGCCTCCCCCCTACCCCCAATCCTGCCTGCCTGATGCTGAATGGGCAGTTTGGCCGCTCCCCCCACTGTGCACCACCACCTTTTGATATCCCTCTGCCTCGCCAGGACCTGCATGAAGACAGCATTTGCCTGATGCTCCCAGGCCTTAATATATTTTTTATATTAAAATGAGTTAAACTAGATTATGATAAATCAACTAATGCTATAAAAACATAATGTCATATTTCTTGATTGACTTAAGTTTTTATTTTGAGTTGCCATTTTCTCTAGTAAATAATTGCTATATTAATATTTCCATACTTTTATATTGTGAATTTAAAATTTATATAAAAACCTATTTTCAAGTATCATAAGAAAAGCCTGTGTGTAATAAAGAAGCAACCTTATTTTTGCTTAAAGGGTGTTTCAGTTTGTGTATGTGTGTTTTAAATTTGAAGTTAGCTCCTTAGTGAACAAAAACAGAGGTTTAGTCAACATGATGGCTTAGAGGGATAAGATCTTAAAACTGTGAGATAGATTCTTGCCTCTTGTTGCCTTTACTGTGGAGGCTGTTGGGGATTTATTCTAGTGATGTTTATACTTTATTTTTAGATATATAGCTTGTGAAAAAAGTTATAGCAATAAATACAGCTTGTTGGTGGGTACAGGTATTTGAGTGTGTATGAGGGGGAGAGAGAAAAAAAGGAATAATGAGCAGAATTCTTAGAAATGTGTGCCGGTTTATGTATAATATTTGAATATTGAACAACACTTGATCAACAACAACTTTCTATTTGAATATGTAATTAAAATAATGTGATCTGTTGTATTAAGATATTGGTCAATGAAGAAAAATTAGGAGATCTAAGAGCTGATTAAAACTGACTTATCTGACAGAATCATTATTTCTGTTTCTCTGTAGAAATCTTGTAAAATAAATTTATTGGTTTACAATATTAATGATTATCACACAGTAGAAAACATTTATTAATATATTACACTGAAAGATATCCACCCATTTCTTCTTAGAGAGGATTAGAAAGTAAATATAATAAAAATAAAAGTGAATATTCAGTTACTGGTTTTTACCTCATTGATTTAGCTATGAAAAATAAGACAGCATGAGTGAATGAATATCACAGCAAATGAACAACAATTACATTGAATAAATGTATCAGTAGTCAACAAGAATCTGTCCTTTAAATGGAAAGGTATTTCTTTTAGGTCAGGTTGCATTCATACATTAAAAATAATGGTGTGAACTGCCTAAGATTACAACTTTTGAAGAGTTCTCATAAAGACTTATTTGAGCTTGGAAATAATAAATGTCCCTGTAAGGACTATGTAGCATACAGTGATAAGAAATACCATTTTGAAAGAGATACCTTGGAACTTATGATTAAATATAACATTCATATACTCATGAATGTATATACATCTTAAAACAAAAATATAGAGAGAGTATGTCTTTTGGAGTGCAATTGTATGTATTCTTAAATTTTATAGTTGAACAAAAATAATTTGAATGTTGTATTTTCTATTAATTTGTAAGGTTCTTTGGCCTTTCTGAATACTTTTACAATTTAATCATTTTAATCAACACATACTTTTTTTGTTCTTTGTCTCATTTGAGATCTATTTTAAAATTTTAGAATACAATGTTTTAATAGTTGTTGTAAACCGCCCCGAGTCTCCGGAATGGGGCGGTATATAAATTAGATATAATAATAATAATAATAATATTCCATAATAAAATATTGGCTGAAAATGAAACTTTACAAGGAAGTCCTGTCCAGAATAGAACTGACTGTTATACATTTAAATTGTAGTCTGTTTTATATATTTTATGCTATACAGTCAACCCCTTGATTTTAGAAATTTCATAACAAAGGGCTATGCTTTCCTTTGTAATAAATGCAATTCACCAAGTTCTTCCATTTTTTTTGTACAAAGATAGCAAAGTGTAGTGTATATCATGTGATTTATTATATTCCATATTTCTCAGCTGATCTGATTAAATTTCAGAAATTATGAATAGGCGAAAGGAAGTCCTAGAGATCTAGTTGACTGCTAGGGATTGCTTCTAAGCAGACTGAAATTCATCTCTAAATATACAAGGAAAAGGTTCAAAGAAGAAAAAAGGAGATAGTAATTTAATGTTTTAATCTCCACTGTCACCACATCAGTCATAAATAGTGGGCAGCATGCCTATCTGAAATGCCAAACCAGAATGCCTTTAGAATGCCTTTAAACTTTAGACCAGACATGCTGAGAGTATGGAGCAGTTATGCACCATAAAGCCTCTAAGTTAATATTTTTGCTTTGAGTATATACACACACATACATACATACATGCACACCTCTTTGTTTGCAAGAATTCAAAGATGGCAGATGCAATGTTTTGTGAACTTTGGACAGAATCAGATATGTAGGACTTGGCAGTAGATATCATCAGCTCCAATATTTGGTAACTTATGCAATTGATTGCCTGTTTATATGGCGACTTTTGAGTCTCCTGGCCAAATTCATAATTCCAATTTTCTGATAGTTAATTTCCAATTTATTTTCTCTGCAAAATTGCATAAAGACTCTCAATGCTCTTCTGAGATATATAGGAATCCTAGAGAATACTGTATATCCTATGTTATCTCCATATAATAGAGAAAACAAATTTTTCTCTCAACTTGGGATAATTAAAGTCCAAATTTCTTAGATAACCTACCAAATAATATAGAAATCAAATGACAATGTGGCTAGGATATAAGTTCTCTTCCCCTTTGGGGGGATATAAAATGGATGTAAAATTTGCAACACCTATTGAATATATGGGAGGCACCTTATCCTGATACGCTGACTTAATACAATCTTGTATCTCCATAAGGCAATGTTAATATCGCAGCCACATGAATACTAAAAAATTCTATTGATAGACTCCTAAGAAATATTCTAAAGTAACGGTTCTCATGATTGACTCCACTCAGTGATGTAGTACTCTGAACCATTCATACCTTTATCTCTATTGTTCTTTCATGTGACAAGACCACTGTTGAATAAATATTAAGCCAATATTTTTAAAAAGTCTGTATAAAAAGAACTTCAATTATGTTTTTTAAAATGTGCTATATATTGGCGGTTGACAGAGTGGTGCAACAAAACTTTATTTTTCCTTTTTCTAATTTGTTTCAGGCATTAATTTGAAACTTTGTTTTCTGAATCAGGATAGTGATTCTTTTTAAAATACTGTGGCAGGACGGGGGGGGGGGTATTTCCAAAAAATCAGGACCAGAAGGTCAGTCACAAAATATTACTTACAAATGTCAAATGTTATGTTTCAACAAAAGAAAGAAGTGTTTAAAAGAAAAAGGCAACCTATTTAAACATTTAATATAATGGAATGGAATTTATATAAAACATTGTCTACCAGGCCTGTCTTTTGGTACACTTCCCTTGAATATATTTATCAGCTGTACCATATATAATTGTTATGAATGTTTCCTCGTAGGTTTTATCCTGTGCTTACCTATATAGAATAATTATATGTTAAGTGTGACTTTCCAGCTGCCTATTTTATAAATTTTGAAGGTCATTCCCTGTGAATTACTAAAATATTTTTGTTTACATGCTTTTTCCAAATCATGAAAGAGATGCAACATGAAAAAGAAAAGATCGTTCTGAAAATTATTTTTAATTTGTTCATTCAGCAATCTTATTTTATGAATTTCCACCTATGGAATGCTAATATATTTTTTAGAGTGGGAAACTAAAGTCAATACAACCTTCAGAATGCAGGGAAATTCTTGTAACCAAAACCATAATAGTTTTAAAATACGTGGAGAAAATTAGAATACTCCAATATCACAAAGAAAGCTATTTATTATTTTTTCAACAGCTACACTCATTCAACTTGGTTTAAAATGTTTAACATAGCTATTTTCTTAAATCATAGTTAACACTACCTGCAATTTATTCTGAAAGATTTTCTAAAAGACAACAAAAGTGGGTTGTTCATAGATTTTCCAGGAGACATTTATTTTAGAGTACTATTTACTTTTATGATGTTTATTCATCACCCACAGATGGGTGTGAACCTTACTGGTTTTATCCTCTAAAGAGTTACCTATTTTTACACTCATTTCTTTTTTAGGCTATATAATATTTTTCTTTAACTATTCTTAAGAAGACTAGAAACAAAGAAGCTAAACTGAATGTTCCCCCTCTACATATGTAGTATTTAAAGAAAAAAAGGTAACTAAACAGTATCCATCAGACATTTGGTGTTAGTAGCAAAAACATATTTGAGTTCCAATGAACATGCTTGTCTACCTGCCTGTTTGCCCTTTTAATTAAATGATATTTACAATCAAACAGGAAAAATGCATCTAAAATTACACATCAGTATACTTTATCCAAAATAATGATTCAATATAGTTAGCAAGTCAAATAACAACATTAAAAAGGCAGAATATTATACCTCCCTGGATGAGAAAAGGAGAAACATGCTCTTTGAAAGCAGCCCCCACCTTTGTTAATAGCCCCAGAAAAACTGAGCCATCTTATCTACAAGACAAAATACATCTTATCTACAGCACAAAAGATCTTCAGTTCCAGGGTGATAGGAATTGCCCAAAGCCCCTTCATTACATCACCCAGCAAGATTCAACCAAGCTTGGGACTCAAGATAACCTACAAAGTTACCCCTGCCTGGCCCCATGGGAGTCTGACAACCAATCAGGATATATTTCTTGCCACAGGAACAGGAAGCAAGTTCAAAGCCCAACAGAGGGTATAAGTCTCTCTCTCCCTCTCACCCATGTGCTCTTTTTTGCCACCATTAAACCATCTTTCCAAGCAGTCTCCATGTTTCTAGTGTCTTTCTCCCGACTTGGAACTGAACCCAGATGGACATTTCTTCCAAAACTGCCATAGGAAAACAGCCTCAAGTAGAAGCTTGAAGAGGCTGGTCTTTTGGAATGGAGATTTTGTATCCATCTAGAAAGACTGTGCCAATCTATTCATAAGCAAAGAGGATACAAATAAGCAACACAATTAGGCAAGTTGACAAGATTAGCTCAGGCAAACACCTAGGATTTGCATTTCCCCTTTTTGCCTGAAGAGCCAGCCATGATCCCCACATTACCCCATAGGAATCTGACAATAGCCATTAAAATATTAAAGGATGCATTCTTACACAGGTACAGGTATCTCAATCACAAAGCCCCAAAGAATGTATAAAAGCCACCTATCCCAACCCCATTTGGTCAGCCACCAGAGAAACATGCTGCTGTCATTGAAGTTTCTGGCATCCAAATAAACAGACCTTCTTTCCTTGTAGCCAACCTCCATTTTATTTCCAGGGTCTTTCTCCCGGATTGGAACTGGACTGGATTTTTCTTCCAACAAAAATAAATATTAAGAAAACATCCCAGATGGTGCTTTAGCCATAGCTTGAGGGGAGGATGTTTGAACCACATTTTCTACCCAATCTTAGATGACTAATTTAAGGGTAATTTAAAAGGAAGCAGGTGCATAAAATTCTTCCACCTAATTAGAGCAACATAACCATGGTGATACATTTTCTAGCCAATAGATGCAGTTTTTCACATTACAAACTACAAAACAAATAGGTAGTCATGTGTCTGTTACAAGAAAAAAAAAGCCCACTTTTATTGCAGGAAGCTATCATCATGCTATATAGCAGTTCCTAAAGCTCTTATCTCTGAAACAGAAGCAAAAATCATATCACATTCTATTTACATGAAATACAAATATTACTGGTGACAAAGTGAGGATTAAGTACAGCCTTGGACATTACTGTAGATTAACAGAAATGGTGGAGCTTGAGATGCAAAACTATTTTCTGACTGAATCAGACTTCAAAAGTGGTCTCTTCCCATAGTGAAGAAACTATTGTATCAAGCCCAGAAAATACTTCAGAAACATACTTTCTATAGAGCAGTGTTCAAGTTGCAAAAATTCAAAACAAACATATATCAAACAATATATGAGCAATCTAGTGATCCCCAATATATTATTGCTGGGTAGCTATAAGGGAGGAGGCTTGTGATTTTGGAGATATGTTAGGAATGATGGGAGTTCTAGGCCAATTTGCCTGGAAGGCTGCAAACTAGTCCCAGAAAAGATTTTCCCAGACTTTTGTGATTTTCAAACATTGCAAACAAACTTGGGAATCTTTGCTATTCTGATCCAGTTCTATGACAAAATGGAATGAAATTAATGTTTATGTGTCCTGAATTTGAACTCCTAATACTTTCAATCCTACTACTGGCATAAATCATTGTGTTAATGTTTTCCCAAAGAAAATGGTACATGGTCTACATTTCATAACTTTTAAATATAAAACTATAGTTGGTCATTAAAATACATACAGTATTGTTGCATCCTGCTTTGTTGTCTTGTGTTATGAGTTTCCACATAGAAAAATAACTTCTAAGCTTAAATATTTTAAATGCTTGGCACATATGTGATTATTTAACCAAAATCAACAATTCCTACTCCTTGACATTCTTTAATCACCATCTCTTATTAACAGCTAGAGCTTTGAGTAAACGTTTTAAAAAGAATGCAGCACTATCAGAAGTGAATGAGATCCCAGCTGGTTTAAATCTTGAAGCCTCATTATACGTCTGGAAAGAAGACAAATGCCTCAGGGAAAAATATTACTGGTTACTAGAAGAATCCAAGGAGGGGGGTGGAAATCCAGCTATGCAGAGTATGCCTTATTTGGAAAACTAACATTTTACAGAAATTCTGAAACGCTGGTGACGTCTCATGCTATTAAATACATTATGTGTTTAAAAATGGGGTAGTCCTTTAAAAATTCCTACCGTTTATATGCATTTTCCAAAGAAATATCCTTTTTATTACAATAAATCAGTACATTTCTCAATTGTTTAGTATGATTCACAAAAGGAGCAACAATAATTTTGAAAAGATCATTGTATAAATTCTAGCCTGGGATAAACCCCCACTCAATTGATATGGCACAACAGTAAAGCATTTGATTAAGTTGACCCTATGCTGAAAGGCCTCAATAAATGAATTTCAGCATTTGTTTCCCTAAAAAGCCTCTCCAAAATAATGCTATTTATACAATGGCACAAATAGACTGTGCCTTTATCATTCCAGCAGGCTAGGTTTGGCACTTAATAATTTTCTGATTTCTTGGCTAGTCCATGAATACCACAGATTTTATTTGATTGGGCACAATAACATTATCTTTAAAGTAAGGTTGCCTTTCAACAAATATTCACTTTCTATAAAACTTGAGGAAAATGCTAGAAGAGGGAGGGCGCAGAGAGGAGAGAGAAAGAAGGCCCTGCCTGTCAACATCAAAGCAGGAAGTCCCAATGACCTCTCTCCAACCATCTTCTCTACTATGTCGAATCCCAAGAGCTTATTCAAGTAGGAAATAATAAGTAACTACTTTGGCTAGGCTGATTGTTGACTTTCATCAGAGTTCTCTGTGTATGATTCTTGCCTTCCCTTGTTTTTGCTATATTTCCCTTTCCTTTCCCAGGCAACTGTTTTTTATATCTAGCAATTTGGTTCATATGTTTTACTTTTTAAAATTGATTTTTATTAAATATGTTTTATAGAATAAAAACATTTTTAAAAAGAAGATAAAGTAAAAGAAAGCAGTGAGAAAAGAATAAAGAAATGAAAAAAGGGAAATAGGAAAAGAAAAGAAAATATAGACAAAATGCTAAGACATGACTTCTGATCTTCTTTATGAGTTATAAATAAGTTCAAATGTTATCCTCTCTCTCTAAGATTATATCATAACTCCTTTCTTTCCAATATAAACTTTCTAATCATCAAACCCATAAATCACAAATATTTTTTCCCATTTTTGGCAAAAAAATCATTTTTAGGCTTTACGTAAGTTTTACAAAGGAATTTCTTCTGAATCTTCCACATGTGAAAGATTTCATCACTTTATATCGCTATGTGTTTCAGACTTGGGGTAGTACCAAACATCTTCCATTCTAGTTTTTCCTTGGGTTGAGTGAAAGGAAACTCACAGATCAAGAACTGTCCAGCTGAATAAACTAAAAACTAAGAGGAAGTTTAGTCTGATGGGTGACATAATTCTTTTACTGAAATATATCTATGTTTTTGCCAGTGAAGTTTGAAATTATCACTGTTTCTAGTATCTTTGCGATCAATCCTTGCATTTACACCATTGCAGGATCCCATGGGCATGTGAATGCCATTCAGACATTTAGCAACTGGTGCACATTTACAGTATTACAGTGTCCCACAGTCATGTGATCACTATTTGTATGTTTCCCAACCACCTTGCAACAAGCAGAACTAATGGAGAACACCGAAGTAAAATTATAAGTCACAGTCATGTGATATTTCACTCAGGAACCACAGTGATTTACTTAATGACCAAAGGAGAAATAATGTTATAAGTCTGTTGCCATATGATTTGTGCCACTGTGGCACTCAGTGACAGAGTTGCTGGTTCCAATTTTGGTCACAAAGTGAGGACTACCTTTGCCACCATACTTTGTCCTCCTTTAGGAGCCATGATGTGCAGGTAGGCCTCAACTTATGACCAGAATTGAGCTCAAAATTTCTGTTGCTAAGCAAAACAGTTATTGAGTTTTGCCCCATTTTATAAGTTTTCTTGCCACAATTGTTAAGTGAATCATTGCAGTTGTTAAGTTAGTAACACAATTGTTAAGTGAATCTGGCTTCCCAATTGATTTTGCTTGTCAGAAAGTCACAAAAAGTCACATGAGCCCGGGACACTGCAACCATCATAAATATGAACCAGTTGCCAAGCATCTGATGTTTGATCATATGACTATGGGGATGCTGCAACAGTTATAAATGTGAAAAATGGTCATGTCACTTTTTCAGTGCCATTGTAACTTTGAACAGTCACTTAAACAAATGATTGTAAGTCAAGGACTACCTATATATTAAAGCAGGGGTGTTAAACTCAAGGCCTGTGGGCCAGATCCAGTCCACAGGGTGCTTAGATCTGGCCTGTGGGGCTGCCCCGGAAACAGCAAAGAACCAGCTCATGGTGCCGAGGTGAAATCTAGCCGGTTCGCACGGTTCAAGCAAACCGGTAGGGAAAATTTTGATTGGTTTGGAGAACTGGCAAATATCACCTCCGGCTGGCCCCACCCCTACCTGCCCGCTCATCGCTCACCCC
>JANHFL010003705.1:6883-18482 GCA_032468155.1 Oxyrhabdium leporinum | reverse complement strand
TCTTAAAGAGATGGGAGTACCAGACCATCTTATTTGTCTCTTGAGAAACCTATATGCGGGTCAAGAAGCAACAGTGAAAACGGAACCACTGATTGGTTCAAAATTGAGAAAGAAGTTTGGCAAGGCTGTATACTGTTGCCTTGCCTATTTAACTTATATGCAGAGCACATCATGAGAAAGGCAGGGCTAGATGAATCACATGTTGGAATTAAGATTGTTAACAATTAAGATTGTTAAGATCATGGCATCTGGCCCTCTCAATTCCTGGAAAATAGATCGGGGAAAAATGGAGGTAGTGACAGATTTTATTTTCCTGGGTTCCAAGATCACCACAGATGGGGACTACAGCCAAGAAATTAAAAGACGCTTGCTCCTGGGGAGGAAAGCTGTGGAAAATCTAGACAGCATACTAAAAAGCAGAGACATCACCCTGCCAACAAAAGTGCGTACAGTCAAGGCTATGGTTTTCCCAGTTGCAGTGTATGGTTGTGAAAGTTGGACTATAAGGAAGGCTGACTGCCAAAGAATTGAGGCCTTTGAACTATGGTTCTGGAAAAGACTCCTGCGTGTCCCTTGGACTGCAAGGCGATCATACTGGTCAGTCCTACAGGAGATCAAGCCTGACTGCTGTTTAGAAAGTCGGATCCTGAAGATGAAACTCAAATACTTTGGCCACCTGATGAGAAGGAAGGACTCACTAGAGAAGAGCCTAATACTGGAAACTATTGAGGACAAAAGAAGAATGGGACAACAGAGAATGAGGTGGCTGTATGGAGTCACTAAAGCAGTCGGCGTGAGCTTAAATGGACTCCAGGGGATGGTAGAGGATAGGAAGGCCTAGAGGAGCATCCATGGGGTCGCAATGGGTCGGACACGACTTCACGACTAACAACAACAAATTTACATAGAATTTTCCAAATGTAAGCCTGATACAGATATAATCTCAATCATAGTTCTTTCTTTCTTTTCTTCTGTTCAACATGTCTGATTCTTGGAGACTATCTGGACAAGTACCTGCAGCTTTCTTGGCAAAGTTTTTCCAAAGTAATTTGACATTACGTTCTTTCTAGGGCTGAGAGAAAATGACTGGACCAAGATCACCCAGCTGGCTTCGTACCCAAGACAGGATTAAATCTCCCAGCTGGGTGTCCTTGATCCAGTTTCTAGCCTGATGCTTTAACCATCACATCAGACTGGCTCTCAGTAGTTCTTAGCTGATAAATGGGTGCTTTCCAGTCAGTCTTCATTCCTGGCCTAAATAACTCCATGGTATTTTATTGGCAACATTTGGAAAAGTGGCTTGCCATTACCTTCTTCCTAGGATTGAGTGACTATCCAAAGTCACTTAGCTAACTTTGTGCCTAAGGCATGAATAGAACTCAGTTTCCTTGTTTCTAGACTGGTGTTTTAACCACTATAATAACATTGGCTCTCACAACAGCCTCTATAGTAGGTCAAAATTGGCGGTGTGTGTGTGTGGGGAAACTGAGACATTTTGTTTAGTCTAACCAGTGCTCCCATAACTCACCCTAGATTTTCCTATATTATGCTAGCTCAACTTTATTTTGTTTACATTAAGTACAGAGCTACATGAATAATAATAATAATAAATACATTTAAGAGTGTATAGTACAATATTTCACTTCTTCAATGGTGATAAAAACCAGCTGATAATGTAAACAACATAAGAGTATTTGATTTAAACCAGAGCAGGTTAGAATTTGGAATATCAAGAGCAGAATATGTGTGATCAGCAGAGGCTTTAGAATATTTTTCTCTCGACCTATCTGTGGATAAGATCTCTAGTAACTACCAGTTGTGATTTTTCTAAACCCCCTTGTCTATGTTTTTATATAAAATAACCTTTCATCCCTTTCTTGCAGCAATTTCTCTGAGACGTAAATTGGCTTGAGGGACAATAGCCCAGGGTCACCCAATCATTTCTAAGGCTAAAAATGAACTTGATCTGATTTTTTTTCAGTTAGAATCTAGCATCTTAATCATTATAGGATATTTCTTAATTCAAATGTTTATCTTTCATGATATCAAATATTAATCAATGTACATTTTAGATTGCTTGTGATTTTTTTTTCTACAGCAGTATGTACATATATTGGCATGTACTTCTAGGAATGACACATTAGAAGAACGTATCTGCCAGAAAGGTTTTAAATTATCATTATTCCAAGTTTATAGCAATCACACTTTGAAAATAGAAACTGATGATATATTTCTGTTCTTTAGCAAGCAATGGCATTAAACTGTTTTATCAATATTGATATGAGCGCCTTAAATATGTTGCTTAGAGAAGACCATATCCATCAATGTGCATGTTCTTTCTATGACTCAATAACCACTTTCTGTAGAATCATTTTTTTTGCTGACAGATTTCAAGCAATATAAAACAGATGTGAACAAAGTTATGTTATGTTTTGTATCTGTTCCCCATAATGGAAATGATGTCTGGTTTTGCAACACTGTGCAAAATATTATTTGTCATGATTACAAGCTGTAAATTTGACCTAATAAATTACTTACCATTAAGAAAATGATTTATTCCTTATTGAGAGTATCCAGAAGATAATACTTCATAAAAAAGTAAGAATGCTACAAAATATTTTATGAGAACTAAATAACAATTATGTATTCTATAGCTATAATAAGCCAAGTACATGTACACAATTTTTATTCCTTAGTGTCCTAAGAAACACAAGAGTCCATTTGCTCTTAGAATTATTTTGTTGTTTTCACTGTTTATTTATTTTACTGTTTGAATTTTTAAATATTCAAGATACTAAAATCTATAAAATTGCTATTCTACGATTTTATGCAATACAGTATGTTGGGATAAAGTTCTGTTTTAAAATCCAGTTATATCAATGTTAATTATTTTTATGTATCCACAGGGTCTAATTAAGGGTGATTCTCACAAATAATTTAAATATAAACGGTATTATAAGAAAATGGTTTTCCTTTGCAATGTTGTTTATTATTCTTTACATTTATATTAAGATTCTCCATAAATTTTACTTTTCTCTGCTTCTGCTATAACCTCATAACTCCTGAATCTTAAATTGGTCCTGACCCTTACAGCCTCTAGCCTGAAGACATAGCTCTGCCACTGTGTTTTGTTGTCTGAATGGTAGGGACTTTACAGTGATTGTGTTGACCTTATATGGGATGAATTCTGCTGCTGATTATGATTTCCTATTTTATAAATTGATTCTGCCCAGGCTCCGATATATTTAGATAAGATGGGTAACCATACAAATGAATTAATTATTATTATTAGTATTAAGAATTAATAATTAAGAAAGATACAAAGGGGCTAATTCTGGCTGCACAAGTTCAAGTCTTAAGAACAAATGCATATGAACTCAGAACTGAGAAAAGAACAAATAGTAAAAGACAGCAAATGCTGCCTCGGCAAGCTGAAGAAACAATGAACCACCTGGTTGGTTGCTGTAAGAAGATTGCACAAACTAACTATAAACGATATCATGACAAAGTATCAACAATGGTGCAATGGAATATCTGCAAGAAATACCTTGCCTGCAGAGCAAGAACTGGTGGGCCACAAAATAGACAAAGTAATATAAAATTAAGAAGCTATAGTGCTCTGGGACTTTAGAATTCAAAGAGTTAGGCACCTACCCCATAACACCCCAGGCGTAATAATTGTCAGTAAGAAAGATAAACAAATCTGAGTAGTAGACCTGATAGTACCTGGAGACAGCATAATAGAAGAAAAAGAACCTGAGAAAAATCACAAAATAGGCATCAGTAGTAATAGGTACTTTGGATGCAATCCCAAAACATCTGAAACATCATTTGAATACCAGCAGTTGTTTTCAAAAAACAACTTTACTTGAAGCAGCTTACATTCTGTAAAAATACCTTTAACACTATCAAACACAATGTCTGCCTATTGTAAATCCTTGGGAAGGACTCAGTTGGTGGATAAAAATGCCAACTCCAGTCTAAACATCTGGCTGACTGTGTGACAAACTATAATAAAAATATTAATAATATTAACAATAACAATAACACACATAGGATCCTGGCAACAACCCATATCAACCATCAGTGCCAGTCAATAATATTTGTGATACATTTTTAAATGTTCAATTGACTGAGTTTCATGTTTAATGAATGAATAATAATAATAATAATACAGTTGACTAGACCTGGAACTTGATAACGTGGATCAGAATACAAGAAAACTAATGACAATGCACCACGCTTTGCACCTGAATAGTGTTATTGATTGGCTGTATTTGCCAAGAGCAGTAGAGAACTAAATTTTAGAGAAAGCAAGCATGACATAAAAAGCTACCTTAAGAAAAGGCAAAAACTCTTGCTAAAGATTTTCAATCAAGAAAAGCATTTGAAAACAACAAAGTTGAAGGCTAAATATAAAAAAGAAACAATTGAAAACCAATTTATTAATTGAAAGAATAAACCAATGCATGGTAAATATTTGAAGGATATAGAAGGAAAAGCTGATAAAAAAAACCCACATGAAGTTGGTTAAGATCTGGAGAGTGAAAGAAAGAAAATGAAGGACTTATTTTAGAACTCAAAACAAATTGTGCTAACTAATTACATCCCAGGCAAAAATTCAGCTGTAACAAACAACAGTAAATGTCCCTTGGTTACAAAGGATGAAACAGTTGATGATTTGATCAGTGGCCGCAACAAAATTTCACAAAATGACACAAGCAGTGCCATGACCATGATACCAGTATTATTCATTGGAAAATTTGTCAGAGTTTTGGATTTATATGTAATAAAAACTACAGGGACCATCAGGTTGAGAAAGTTTTTTGAAAACGAGTGAGTTAAGATCTTATTGGATTTTAAGATCCAAAAGACAGGTATCTTGTTCTTAACATGCCTGATATAAGAGTTATTGAAATGAAGAATTCTGGTTCATTGATGTTGCTATTCCTGATGATGCTAGGATTGAGGTAAAGCAATTGAAAAAAAAATGTTGAATGCGTATGGAAAAAGAAATCTATTGTAATACCAATTGTAATTAGAGCCCCTGGAGCAATACTAAAGAATGTCCTTAATATGTGGAAATACTGAATTCATCAGACTTGAACACCTTTATTTTGGTAACCACCCCGAAAACCATCCTGCTTGGAGTGGTCTTATATTCTGGATGTTACCTTAATAATTCTTACATCTTTCGTTAGGACTGGAATTATTAAGTTTCCACCAGTCTTAGACTGGGAATCTAACTGTAGATTACCTGCACATAATAATTTGTAAATAAATTTCTCATTGAAATTAAAAGAAAGAATTTAAAGGATGATACTAGAAGTAGATGGCTTTTATTTTAATAAAAGGAAAGATTCTAGTTGTCCTTTTGAACAGATAGAAGAAAAACCTTATCTATTCAGTTTCCAGTAAGAGGTTTTTTTAATGAAATTTAAAATATTCACAACACAAAAGATTATTACTATGACAGCAAACAAAGCAATAAAATATTTGAGAAATGTAAAGTGAGATGTTCACTAGTTTCAAAATAAGAGGTATGACTTTCCAATCAAAGCCTGATCCCTTTTTAATATACATCCCTTTTATTATTTATTTATTAAATTTATTTTAATAAATAAATCTTCCCGGTAAGGTGACTCTGGGCAGCTTACAAAGAGTAAGCATATCTTACAAAATCACATGCACAGCATGTTCATAAAACATTGTTCTATAAACAGGGACAGAAGTTCAGTTTCCTGGGCATGCTTGCTTTTTTGAACCCAATGACTGTTGCTACAGATGTGAAATAAAAATCTTCATTTCCTTTTCTTAACATAGTTTTATGGAAGCAAAGACCTATTATATCATTTTCAGTCTGCACTTTTTATCCTGAAGTAGTCTAAGTTCTAATGAATTCTTTTAAAATGACTCTGGCAGTGTAGTATACAAAAATTATATTTGGTCAATTCTTTTAGGGACTATATTACTAAATTGCTACATTTTTCATATTTATGTTATTGCATTCCTATGAACTTGTTATATATTGTTTTCATCATAACAATTCTCTATGTATGTTATTTCTGAAAAGTAGTATTTCAACACTATTACTTTCTATTTTAATTATTAATAGACTGTGAATATTGCTAATTGCTGTAAAATATTAGTTGTTTGTTTTGTGTCTGAAAATATAGAGAACTTGGCATTTTAATTCCAACCAGCCATAATTATAATTATTGCCCACAGAAGCCATACCAATTGCTGAATGTGGCAGCAGCATAAAATGCAGCATAGAATGCCTTTTTTCTTTCAAGTCTTGATGGTTGTCATTTGATTAAATATCTGTGAATTCTGTTTGATGTCTTGTCTTTATAATTCAGATGTGGTATGTGCTTTTATATAAATATAAAAGATTTCTGACTACATAAGCTTGCTGTAAGGATGTTAGAGCTTATATTGTTTGTTTAGATATTATGGTTTTAAACTGTTCTTAATTTCTGCCATTTGTTCTCTTGATGGAAGAAATGTGTTAAGGTGGAAAAAAAGGGGAAAATCCATTATATTTGAAGGAATTTGTTAATTTTGTTGTACTTCATTGCATGGCAGGTGGTAATAATGTCTATGCTAGCCCTGTCAAAATATGAAAATTAAAGTGACGATGGTTTTTAATGAAATCCATTTGACAAATATAATTAAGGTGTTTTAATATGAAGGCCTGTAATAAAGACTACCGGTGGACTCCCCGAGGTCTTGACTAATTGTGTAGATTGCTTTTAAGCTTTGAATAGTTTTATTGGATAATGAACTGTTAAGAAGTGTTAGATCTTTCTTAAGCTGAATTTAGTTTGAAAAAGAATAGGAGAGACAGGCCTGAGGTGTGGCATTTTAAACATAATTAGAAGAGAGTTTTAAGTTATCATCTTTGATCTTACTGTCAGGTTTTGATTAGAGCTGTAAATGCTTTAATCAAGTGCAATGTAGTCATTACATTTCTAACTGTTTTAAAACTGTGAAATTACTGATATGCTGACATCAGTTTAACAGATTTTGAATATTTGAGAGAAGACTGTTGGTAAATTGGGGTTTATATTAATCTGTCAGACCAATGATTTTTGCATTTTATATCATGCATAATTATAGTATTCTGATGAATTGTTTGGTTTGTTTTTTTAAAAAAAGCAGAGATCTGAAGGAATGTTTCTTACATTTGATCTTATATTCAGCTACATAACATTTTTAAGATAGATGATAGGTAGGTAGGCAGGCAGGCAGGCAGGCAGGTCTTAAACACATTATAAACTGTTTATGCAAAGGATAATGTGGAATTGTTTGTGATAGTGATCATTAATTACCTTTACCTGTACACAGAAATAAACTTGCAAAACACTGCCAGAATTGTCTCTGCCTATCTGGTCTAAACATCCAAAAAAAGCATGCTGAGAGCATCTTATCCACTTAAGACAGTAACTGGGTTGTGGGCCAAGATGCAGAGCTTTCCAGAATATCGGCCTTGCTCTGAGATACACTTCGTCTGGGAAAAGATTCACTTCCTTCCATCCTGGCATTCTATGTAGCTAACAAAAACATCCCATTCCAATCCACATTTGATGTTAAATAATAATGAGCAATCATTATATTAATTGCTATATTTTATGCTTGGTATATTTTTCTTTGTTCTTTTATTCTGTTTAATTGTATACCTGTTTTGTTTTGAAGTGTGTTAACTGAATTGGGGTAGTTTACAGAATACACAGATTTGCCAATGATTGTCAAAGTTTTGCTATATGCCAAAGAGAGATTTGACAAAAGTTGATGTCTCAAGTCTTTTTTTTTGCCAGAACTATCCATAGGATCCAGGTTCTTTTTATGGACAGAAAGAACTTTTCTGTTCATGGCAAAACAAATCTGGAGAAAACCGTTGACTTTATTTCATGACTTATTCTTTTAAATTTATGTACCGTACTACATTTCATAAAAATACTTTGATTTTGTATTTGCGGCTGGTATAGATTGGCAGGTTTTTACTGACAGTTGTAAATGATAGCTGAGCTTGATTTGTAATTTCTTTTTGTTACCTTGGTGTACTGCATCATTTGCTTGCCATTGGAGGCATCCTTGACAAAGCATGTCTATTATTTACAAAACGGTAAATTGTATAATTTGCTAAATATGTCCTGTAAGGTCACATTAAACATAGTTGTTTTCTATTCAGAAATAATTCCCAATGACTCTATAATTAAGTTTATTATATAATGAAATTAATACATGAAATTGCTGCTGAAGTGGTTAAATTCTATAAATTCTATTCTGTTCAAATCTGAGCAAATGACCATATCAATAATTTTTGAAATGATTTAAATAACAGTCTTGATTAATATGCCTTTTACACTGCCTTATTATAAATGTATTTCTGAAATAAATTAACTTTCTATTGGATTATTCTTCAAGCATATTACCACTTTTTTTGATATGAAACAATAACTGTGTTTTCATGCAATCTTAAGGCTTGTAAATAATGTTCTGCTTGGGTTTTTTTTAGTTTATGGGGGGTTTTTTAGACAATTTTAACCTGTACCCACAGCAGTCTGCATTTTGTTTTTCTTTAAAAGAAAAAATCTTAGATCTCTGGGTTTCTAACTTTGCAATACACTTTTTTTTTCCTAAAGGAAAGATTGGTTAATTTTAATTATTTTAATCAAGCGAACAGAAATATGCTATTTTGCTGATTCTGCGGTATTTGTAATTTATACCTATTAAATTGATGTTTTATCATCTATTACCGAGTTCTGGGATTTTGTTTGTACTTATTGACTGTAACAAGTATTTGTGAAGGAGAAAAACGGTCTCAGTCACTTCTACTGTATCTAAAAAGAAGAACAGGATTTACAAATGATAAATGGGGAAGTTGACTAGCTAACTAATAAAGATTTGTCTTAATCAAGTATGATTTGTCAGAACAGGAGCGCGTTGAGGTCAGGGCACATGCAATGAATAATACAGCATTCACAGGAGAGGAGGACCAGGCAAAAGGCCTCATAAATATGCTGTGATTACCCAGTGCTAATTCTTATTCAAAGAATGAATGGTATTAAAGCCAACTCCCAGGTTTCTCAGCAGTTAATCTGTTTCCTTTACTTTCAGGTCTTCTGGCCAAAACAAAACTTATTTTCTATAAGCATTTTTCTGAAGTATTCCTTGACTGTGCATTCATTTCTATATGTGACTGCAGACTTGAACATTAATAGCAGTAAATGTTGTCCCTTCTTTCTTTTTTTTTTACTTTGCTAAAGCATGCTTATGTCCTTAAGTTCTCTTTACTGACTTGGAAGAATGAGGAATAAAAGAGCAATAAGGATACATCACATATTAAAGATAAAAAATGATTTTATATTGATGTGCTTCTACGTCCTATTTTAAGCAGCTTTATTTTATTGTGTGGAATCAAGTGATGTTTGATGTACAATTGTCTAACAGTACCTATTATGCAGTTATGCAAGTGATACATATTGGAATCTTTAACACAGTGTTACAGTATATGCAGGCATGCGTAAGCAAATCTATGCAAAGGACAAATTGTAAACTTAATAATTGATTTATTAATCTTTGTGACCATACAAAAATCATATTGATGAACAGTATTTTATTTGGTATTGGCTCTTGATCCAGGGGTCAAAGGAAGCAAAGTATGAAAGATAGTTTCATGATATGTCACACATGCACAAAAGGAACAGAGCTTCTGTTATGATAACACAGTGCTGCTTTTGCCATTTTAATGAAATCACTCTTTCCATCTATATATGTTCTGTCCACAACTAGAACCTTCTAAAGTTGATTGGGTTGAGGACAAGTGACAGGAGCAAGTCACTCAGTGAGCTTCCATTACTGAGCCTGGACTAGAACCTGGATTTTCTAGCTCATAGTCTAATTTCTTAATCACCGCACCACACTGACTGTCAATATCAATAGCCATCTTCAATCTTGCCTTATAATTACTGTATGTATGTGTGCCACACATGTGTGCCTCAAATTACTTTTTAGCTCTTGGCAGCTGCTGCATTAATTCCTGCAATTTTCTTGGCAAGAAGTAGTTTGCCATTGCCTGCTTCCTGGGGTTGAGCAAGCTTGTCTGGCCAAGATCACCCAGATGGCTTTATGTGCAAGATGGGACTAAAATTTACGGTTTCCTGGTGTTCTAGCATGATGCCTTAACCACTACACCAACTGACTCTACTTCAATCTTTCCTCATAATTGCTGCAGATATTAGTTAATAGTGATAGATAGATGGATGGATGGATGGATGGATGGATGGACAGACAATCAATTTTACTGTGCATGGGTGCCTGCCCACTGTTCCCTTCTCCCTCAGCTGGGCCACTGATGTTGGAGACCACTGCCATAGAATATCAAAACAATTTTTAAAAATACTTTGATATAATTTATTCTGTTAAAGGTATATCAAACCATATTTATGAAATATGTTGTTCTACAACTTTATGAATTATATCTTGGAAATAACTTTCACTAAAAGGAAATGAACCTTTTTGCTTGCTATCTACCACCATCCTAGTGACTTCCTCAACATAGTGCTATTATTCCAAAGTACATTTTAAGGATATTTTCTTAAAGGAGTACACAAAACTGATGATTGTTTTATTCCATAATCTAAATGTATCAAATGGATCTTTGTATCCAAGCTTTTGTATTAAAGCTATATAATTTATAGGAAAGTTAATTTGAATTTATTTTGCAAAAATTTTGCAAATTACATGGTTTTATTTAGTGACATATTCATCCATAGCAGTGAAAATAAAATAAACTATCAAATTGACAGCTCTCTAGTCTTGATTATTGGTAATCCTAATTGTTGACTGTATCATTATTAGTTATTAAACTTTCCAATTGATAACTTGTCTTTCTTTAAAGAGACTGTGGGATTAAATGTGTTCTCAGAATTTTACTGTAAAATCATGTAGCGTTTTTCTCCTTTAGTTTTGTGCATTTTAAAGACACTTTGTGTTACAACAGTTTTCATAGCTATTAAACTAGCTGTGTCTTTTTCTAGGTTTCTGCAGCTGCTACTTGTGTCTGCAGTATGTGTATACCCAACCATTTGCTTCGTAATTTCTCCATGATTTGTCACTCCAAAAACAAGTGTTCCTTGTTTAGTCCAGCACATTCAAAGCACCTCTTTCAAAGTTCTTTCACAATGCTTATATTGAACCACCTTTTGCTTCTAGATATACTGCATGCAGCTAAAACTAGAGAGAGTTGAAAGCCTTCTGAATGATCTGTCTCTGTGGATAACTTACCTTTTTAGTTATGTCAACCCATGATTACACATAGTGGGAATGATTAGTATTGTTTAAACTTACAAAATTACTATAAATATCTACTATCTTTGATAGATTGTTAATAACTAATAACACCACTTTGTTTTGGAGTAGTACCATAAAATTATATATCAATGGAAAGATAATTTAATCAAGAATGGAATGCAGTAAAGTTTGTTCAATTATCTGTATTCTATGAAACGTTATACCCAAATAACCAGAAAAAGGAAGCACAACTTGCTTAGGTTGATATCAGGTAGCTTTCCTTCATCTGATTGTAGCCAAT
>JANHFL010003704.1:413374-437639 GCA_032468155.1 Oxyrhabdium leporinum | reverse complement strand
ATAAGCTGTAAACCGCCCCGAGTCTTCGGAATGGGGCGGTATATAAATGTAAAAAATAAATAAATAAATAAAATAAAAGTGAAAGATATAAATATGATAAATATATAAATTAATAAAATAAGGATGGGAATTTTAAGGTGTCTACAATTATGACCAAGAATTTCCATTACTGGCTGGGGAATTCCAAGAGTTAAAGTCCATGTAGGTCTAAAGTTTAATACTGGCAGTGTAGAAGTTTATAAAATGGATTCTTGATTTTATCCAGACTTTCTAGTTGTAATCTATACACTTGCTAAAGTTAAGGTCAAATTATTTGGATCAAGGAGAACACCAATTCTCAACTTTAATAGTTGCTATATTTGGTGACAACTTTGGCAGACTGAAGTTGTTGTATCTCAAATTTCCCTATAAAAAATCCCCTCAAAAGACAATATATAGTCACCTTGTTTAAAAATCCTGATGATTTTTACTTTACTCTTTTCTGGAAAATTAAAAAACAAACGGAAAACCAATATATCTACATATATTTCAGATAGGAGAACAAGGCTATATGGATCTTTTTTGACTGTTAAGAGTCTTCAAGAATAATAATTTAACCATTCGTCACCCATTTCTTTTGACTGTATCCTAGTTAATATACATTTTCTCTGTCTTTTTTTGTCAGATGAAGCCAGTGATTTAATAGATAGGAGTGTGTGGGGAAACCCAAACACTTAAACAACGTCTTTGGGAAATAACTGTCTATCTGTATTGGCTTAAAGTTTGGATTAATCTACTAATTTCACTGAACCGTACATTAGATAGGATCCCTTCTACGGTATGTACAGTATCGGATCTGGAAAACTTGTCTTTTTTTCCCTTTTGGGGGGAAAAGGCTTTTTATATACAATTTTCTTTTGATACTATGACAAATTTTCTTGGATAAAGATAGAGATTGGATCAGATAAAATGAACTGAAATTTATCTAACTGCATTAGGAAAAAAAAGTTTGGCAGCCTCTGCTTTACAAAATATTGATGGATGATGTCAAATGTGATGCATTCCCCTGCAGCATTGATTTGACTCAATATTACATATTCTAGAGGCTAAAAAGTTCCTCTTTGCTGAATGATGTATCAGTGAGCATGTTAAAGAGAGACTGCGCCGTCTTCAGTCTTATTCAAATCATTCATTTCTCCTCATTAATTTTATCATGTGTAGGAGATAGTGGTGTATTTTTTACATTGTGCTTACAGCTCTCTATTTCACATACAATATGGTCATTTTCCTTCAAAGGCCCTTTGTTAATTATGCTAATGTATAAACAATTATACATTAACATCTCCCTCTTTTTCTACCATACTTAATATGGATCAGATTAGATAGCGAAAAGTTAAATGTGTAAATTAAACATACAGATATCCATATTGCTTTGGGGTTGTTTCAAAGACAATGTATATGTATTTTCTTCTCCCCTCCTCCCACCAAAAAAATCTGGCATATTGCACGAAAAACACTGTAATTCAAATGTGTTGCTTGTACTCTATAAACAGATATTTCTATTGTGATGGGAAGGGGCAAGAGATGACATTTGTCATTTATTTAGCAGATAAAGGCTTGCACATAAAGCATCGTCTGCTTTTCTGTTAACGGCTGACTTTCTAACCGGTGAATACAGCTGCTGTGACGGGGGGTCAAGTGATATGTCACTCTGTCAGATCACACACAGAGAAAGTGGCTCTTCCCGGATTAGAACCTCACCACATGGTCCTGTGAACAGCTTTCTAAGAAATGTCAGAGCTGCCTGTCCCCTGTTTAAAACCTACGTAAAAGATCTTGGATATCTCAGTCAAAAGCTATTATCAATATAAAGACAATACTGATAAACTTTTGACTGTGGGATTTGAACAGTGGCAAGCCAGATTTTTAGTCTTGGATAATCAACCAGATTACAAATTGTATAAACATGGAATTATGACTCAAACTTAATATTAGCCCACAATGTCTAAGCATAGAAGAGAAAATAAGCTGCAACTCAAAGTAAACGGAATTCAAACATATAATTTCTGCAGTGAGTTTGAGATTAGAGAGTTAGGATGTAATAACCTAACCAAACTCTGTAATTCATTTGAAATGTTTTCTCAGAGTAATGTGTTATTTTATTATAAGTTAAACCTCACAGTGGTTTTTAATTTTATTATTAATGAGCCACTACAAATTGTATGTTTGAGAATGTTTACTTCCTTCACCAAAAAAACCCCACCAGAACTTCCAGTAAAATATATTGAAATAAGAATTAAGTTATCTAACAAATTCCAGATGCCAGGATTCATCTTGCCTAGTAATAAATTGGTTTTATTATGGAAAGAAATTAAATATGGAGTTACTCAAAAGCATAACTAAGTCTGAAGATAGCCTTATTTTGTTAGTTTTATTTTTGCTTGCGAGTATGTACTCATTCTAATTGTAACTCTTCCACTGATAAAAATCAAAAGTTTATAGAATGCTTTATCAGAATCTAGGATCTATATAATCTATCCTTCCAAATTTTGCATGGAAACATTCATAATTGCTACTTTGTATTATGAGTCAGAGAGATATGAGCAACAACTGCCTGTGTGCGCACACACACACACACACTTGCATACCCATACAGAAGATATATATTAAGTGCACTTTTCTCTTAAAGGTGCATTTGTGAATAAATACAAAAATATGCATTTCTTGTAAGCATTTTATATATATTGTCAAGCTTGCCTAAATAAGTCCCAAATCCCCAGCAGCCCTAACATTGATGCATAGGTTGTATGAATGCACTTTATGGATTCATTGGTTATTTTCATAGATTTGTGCAAAACTGTAGCTTGTTCTAATTATATTTTGTTGAACAAGCCATTATAATGGCTAGATTGATTTGTGATATCAAATCTTAACAATGTCTTAAAAATGGAAGCTTGCTAAGCAAAAGCAAATCAAAACCCTTAGGACCAAGTATGATGTGTGAACCCAGTCAGTGAGGATAGTATCTTACTTTTCAGCTATTACTACAAGACTGATAAAATATCAGTCTATATCCTTTGAAAGTATGACTTTGGAGCTCATTGATTGTCACCAAACTTTGATTACACTGTGGAATATAAACTGAAATAAACTCAAATCTATATTAGAGATCTCTGTTGGAAAGTGTTGAAATTCTAAAAACTTTGTGAATTGGTTTAAACATCACTCAAAATAATGTCTTCCTTGATAATTCAATTGCTTAATGCGTAGAAAAATCAAATAAGACACAGAATACATATAAATAAAATATGTGTCTTAAGACATTTAGGATGTTAATCTATCAACAGACATACAGTATAATAAGAAAAGAAAAAGAAAAGTGAGCTTTCATAGTCAATAGATAAAGCAAATAATGTGATCTTTTGCAATAATTATGGATAAACTTTACCCTATGGCTGTCAGAAAGCCTATTGATCAAAAAGCAATGTTCAACATCACTTTTTTAAGCAAGCATTTCTTACCACGATAGAGGCTTTAGTTCAGATTATCACAAGGACAAACCTTCTGATTTTAATCCTGGACAGATTTGTTTTTTCAGAACAGTTAACTTCCCATGGACAAACTGAATTGTGTTTAAAATAGACAGTGCCACTCCAATGCAATTTACTGTGCGAAATAATGCAAACAAAGGTGCCATTTCTCATTCTAGTCCACAGGCCCTGTAGTGAAGGGTCTTAAGTTATCTTGGAACTGAAACAATGCAATAACAACAGAAAATTATGGTCCTTTGATTAAGTCCCCAAATCATCTACATAAAGTAGCCATCTCACTTAATCAAATGGTAGAGTCATCTCTCATTTTGTACAACCAGTTTAATCATTCCTTCTGTATTTTATTTATTTTGTTTTCAATTTTTCTATACTATAGTTAATTGGTCTTTTAAAGTTATGTTTAGTCGGCTCATCTAGTCAGGTTTAGCTTCTCAGGATCTAAGAAAGTAATCTGTAGGTTATTCTGTAAAGGCCCGGCTAAGACAAAAATACAGGTGGTTGAGCATACACGAACAAGTATGCTTCATGTTGCCAAAGAAAATAAGAAAGGCCTGATGTGCTAATGGCTGAGCATTAGTCAGACAAATACAATAAATGTGCTTTTTCTCATGCAAAGGAAAAAATTAGATGCAAACTTTACATTTAAAACTGCATTGTTTCCCATTTAATCTGGCCACCATCCGAGTGGTGATCTGGATGTTAGAGAAGAGATGAATGGGAGACATTGGCAGGGATTGAAGCTTGGGGATGAATGTGGAAATGTAGAATGGATGTTTCTTTTTTCTAGCTTTGAGTTGACTGTTGTTTCTGTCTGTTTTTGAGAACTGATCCAAAGGGACAGGGAAGTCAGTGTGGCAGCTCTGAGGAAGGCCCTCCTCTACAGCTGCAGCTCAGCGGATTAGGAAGCTTCATCCACAAGGCAACATTACACAAGTAGCCTTTGAACAAAAGTCATGGATACTATTAATGATATGGTAATCCTTAATCGAGCTACCTCCCAGTAGTGATTATACTGACATGGGAAGAATATCTAAGTCGTAAAAGCAGACCATAACAACACTGCCCTATTGTTCACCCCAAGCTTGACCACGACTAACTTTGACCAGCATCTCTAATGTAGCCTTTCCCCCCACCTTCTTCACACTGATCCTAGATCTTTTAAGATTGGCTCCCTGCACCCTAAGTTCCCACACACATTTATTATCGTCTCAGAATTCACACTGCCAAATGCATGAAGTAACCAATGCCATCTGAGACCACACAAAGGTTAGTTCTGTAGGTCTCGGTGAAGATGTTTTAATTGGCTGACAAAAGACATCGTGTGGATCATTTGACTTGCAAATCCCTAGTCTATTACTCTTAGATAACACAGAATAAGGAAAGTAAGGTACTCAGTTTAACACTGCAGAATTGTAGAAAGAAAGATGTGCCTTAAAATCTCTTCAATGTTCGTTTTTCTCCTGCCTTTTGGGGATATGTTGCTGCTTCATTAGGCTGCTATTACTAAAGCTTGTTAATTCTGGAAATTGTAGCCCCAAGACATTTAGGGGACACTTGGTCAGAGAAGGTTGTTTTATAGCATCTGTTCCTTTTCTCAATCACTATTATTCTTATTCTAAATGTACGGTTCCCACTCAAATCACCGAGTACTTTTTCTGCAAGAATGTCTACATATTAAGGTTAGGTCCCATTCTTATAAATCTTAGATTGCAGTATGTTAGATCTCATTAAAACAAGGATTAAAATGTACTATTCTAGTTCTAGAATCTGAGGTTTTAGTTTTCTCCATATTAATACATGTGGGGGGGAGGGAGAAGTAAATTGCCCATCACTCAGGATGAGATACAATCTTTCAGAAGGAGTTTTAGTTTTGCAGATGCTAAGATATACAGTAAAGCAAAATTGACAGCTTCTTTTTGCCAATTTATTCCATCCAAACTAGCCTGCTTTCAGTTTCCATTGTTCTTAACTATTTAAGGAGGTCATTGCAAGGATGACACATAGATGTACAGTTTAAGTTGTTTTGGAGACGAGTGTCTCTTCTTAAGATATAATTGCTGCCATGTAAAATCCAGAAATTCAGGAGTTTAGTGCAGAACTTTCAGTATATTTATGTTCAAGATACGTCTTCACATATCACGCTATGCTATTAGTCAAATACGTTTTATTGAGTAAACTGCAATTGTCTGGGTTTGCCCAGCATCACTAAATTGCACTATGACTGCTTATAATACTTTAAGAAAGCAGATGGGTTTCTTTTTCTTTCCTTCTAGTGACCTGAGGGAGAGCTTCCATGTACCCTAGGATTCACCAGAACGTAAGTTTTTCTGAACACTACAACAATAAAGAACTATCCTCTCTTCTGGAATGTGCTGAATAGAGAAGTTCATCACTCTTATTAGATACAGCCAAAGCTGATGATAGGATAAAAGGAAAGACCTGACGATTTCAGACCACTGCATTAAGGCGTCATATGGTTTGTTTGAGTGTAATGTATTATGTAAACACAGCAATTGCATTTTGTTGTTCAAGTTTACATGTAGTATGTTACATGAACTGAAAGAGGCAGAAATCAACTTAAATTTTATTGCCTACATTGATGATACAACAAGCAAAGTAAAAAAAATAATAAAATGAATGATGCCAGCATTATAAGCTTACATTTACTTGAGGAATTGCATATTGATAAAAAAAGTTCATTATAAATATATTTTACAGTTGGAAGAAATAGTACTCTGTAATTTTGTCTGTCCATAAATATATATCAAACCCAATTAGATTTGAATTAGTATAAAACTGCTACGCAAACCTTTTCATCTCTCCAAGCAGGAAAACTTACTGTGAGTGTTTCCAGTTGTTGCAGAGTTGAGGGCTTAGTTAAAACAAATGAATACAAAAAGTATTTTTGAATATGTACAGAAATCATTAAAAATCATTTAAAAACCCCCCTCCACTGATAAGTCTTATTTAGGGAGTTTAAAATTAACTAATTTCTTCACTATGTATTAAATAAGGTATTTAAGTAAAAGTTTTGACATTTAATTATAATCAGTCAAATCCATGACATTTCCAAAATTACCATACGCTGATTTTAATGCAACTAACAAATATGGGGACATATGACAGAAACAGCATTAAAATCAAGGTAGGAGGTAGATCATAAAAAAGCTCAAATTTCCAGCCTGAAAAATAGATTACTGAATTTCTCATATTTGATCAGAAGAACACAAAGTGTACTTGCCCTTGCCCAAAGGTACTATTACATCAACCAGACAAAGTGTATCAGCAACATTTAATTTTTGAGTATACTTTCAGTGAAACTACATTTGATTCCATTTGTACCTCCTGAGTCTTTGTTATGTATTAGTGTTCTTAAAAGACAGTTCAATCTTTATCACAGAGTTCATTTAAATATATTCTTGAAAATTCTATAAATTGAGTTTATTGTAACCGCTATCTAGTATACAAGTCTGTTGCTTTTTCAATAAATACAGCATAATTCAATGAACTTATTTCCAAGTAATATGTAGCAGGGATCCTTGCAATTTGCAGTAGATGGATGTGTTTTATACTAGTTCATACAAAAGGATTTTTTTAAAAAAACAACCTAACATTACTCATCTGACAGGAGGATTTACATGGGATTTCTTGAGAAAAGGGAAAAGTAATATTTCTTTTGATGCTATTCCTTTATTTAAACATTATTGAAGGTGGAAAAGAGTAAATCATCTGATTAGTGTCCATATATTTATGGTATATTTATTCATTAGATTTATATCCTTTTCTCCAAAAGCTTGAGGCAGTATATATAGTAATAGGGGCATTTGAACAGTGTTTTTAACAATGGTTACAATTGGCTGGAGTGAGAGTGAAAGATAAATGAATACTTCTGATTCCAAGAATGGATCACTGATTCTCTGTTGGAGGAAGACAGAGACATGGTTTGTGTGGGCCTAGGATATTGGCAAACTATATTTGCTCCATTTCCAAATCAAAGCCTGATTATTTTAATGATGGTTAAATCATCAGTTTAAGTTTCCCTTAGAATTGAATGTGACTTGTCTGAAAACATGTGTTGATTTATCTGTATGGTATTTGAGAAATAATTTGCTTTTGCAGAGTGGGAAATTAATTGAACAATTAAACATATTCCTATAATGGAATTTGGTCCCCACTTCTCATAATATTTATGTAGTTACAAGCTACTAGACCCAGGTCAGAGGTGCAGTAGCCCAGCTGAATGTCAGTGGTTTTTTTAAAAGATGTTTTCATTATTGGCTTACTTACTATTAGTTTATGGGGCCAGTCACTCATGCTGCATTTAACAGCAACTCCCATGGCCCTGAACTTTAGGCTCACGAACCAAATGAGAGCACAGTCATGGAAGGTTAGATAAATGCCAAAATATATGTTTAAAACTATGTTTTTTATTTACATTTAACATTTTATTTTAGTTTTATTTACAATTAAAACCATGTTTGGATGAACAGCTTTGAGTGCATCTATGCTTCTGAAATGGAAACTATTTGTTCAGCAAACTCTGAATGAAGAAGGTGTCCATCTGGGAACATCTAGCGATCCAATAGAAATTGGTGTTTAGTGTACACATTTTAGAATAAGCAGAAAGTGTCACAAGTCACACACTTGTGGTGCTAGAAATAAGGCAACTTGCTTTTATGTATATTGTCCATGTACAGGAACCTTTCCTTATGTTTTTGATTTAAACTTTTTTTCAAAATGATTATACTACGGTATCTACTGTTGATGCATTTTTATTCCTGGTGATTCGGTTGCATTAGATATGGCACCTGCAAGTAGTTCTTTGGGCCCCTTTTGTATGTAGGAAACATATTACAATTTATGGAAGATTGGTCCCATTTTGACTTCTAATGGACTGATCCTGTTTCAAGCTCCAACCCCACAAAACATTTCTTTATATAAAATGGTGTGTCCAACCCGTAGCCCACAGACCATATGTGGCCCTGGATGGTTAGTAATGTGGCCCCACAAGATAATAAAAATATTTTTAAAAGGTTTGTTATTTATATACATCAATTATATATTTTATATGCAGCCCAAGACAAATCTTCTTTACTCAGTGTGGCCCAGGCAAGCCAAAAGGTTGACAACCATGATCTAAAATTTGGCCTGATACACGTGCATTATACTATGGGATATATAACTTTTTGTGCTGAAATAAGAAAATTATTTTGATTTATGCCTAGTCGGTCTACCCATTAAATGATCAGCAATAAAAATATAAACAATTAAAATCAGCAAAAACAACCCAAATATAACTACTTCAATCCCAATGCCTGGTGAAAGATTTTCTTTCTCTGAAAGTGTAAATAGCAAAATTCCTGAGCGAAAACGTTAAGTGATTTTGATATGGAATGGACTCCTATATATAAAACACTTGTATCTCTGCTTGCTATACAATATTACCTTTCTCCCTTATTCGATTATCAAAGTATTTACTGATTTGTACAATTTATTTTAAATGTATTATTTATTTTTAATCTAGATATAAAGGAAATTGAAACATTGTAATATTAATTTTATATATTTGAAATGTATTTAAACTGCTTTTTCAAAGAAGTAGTTTAACTTATGCTTAAAATACCTGAAAAATAAAATCAACAATAAGATTGTCTTGGGGAAAAATTGGAGTAACTAGACACACAAAGCTTTCAGTCAAAATGTTTGGTTAAAACAAGTCTTATATCTCTTAAAAATGCATTTACACTTAGCATTTAACACATGTTGTAAAAAAAAGATCTGAAGAAATCATATTACTTCCAGCCTTTATGCCACGCCAGGCAATATGGAAAAAAAAATAGTAAACATATTCCCGTTGATGCATTACAGACAATTTTAAGTAAAACTTGGCCCACATTTAGAAATGGCTTTAATGTTAAGCTATTTACCAGCAAAAAAAGAGCTACAAATCACATTTGCTCAAAATATCCCATGTCATAAAAGACAAATGAACCTTTTTAAAACATGTCTATCCTGGGAAATAATCTCAAGTTGGTCTCATCAGTTATTGCATAGGTTCTCTGTTGAATGGACCATAATTGAAATGTGACATGTTTAAAATGTCAATGTTGTAAATTGTAGATCAAACTCAGCTGTGAACTGGGAATATTTAACATTTCCATCTTCATCAAGGAGGATGCTGTCAAGAAGCAGCTCAAGTTCTCCAGCAGTAATCTGCACACCACCTTGGAACAAACAGTGATTAGCTGCAGGCACCCACCAAGTTCACATTTGGGTCATTGCAATCCACAATACTGCAAACATATGGCTGCCATTAACCCTTTGTTCCTGCTTTGGTCCACAAACCAAGAGCACCACATGACTATCAGAGGTTAATCAGGGTTTTGATCGCCTTCTCAGAGAAATTCTGCCACTAAAATCCCTCTATTGGTGGCATACAGAAAAAGAAATAGCGTCCTACTGAGTGATGCGGAATTGTCCTCTATGAAAAGTTATTCATTATACTAAAACACTGCTATTGCAGAAACTAGTTAACTTTCAAAGGCCTTTCATTTGGACTATTTAGCATGATAGAAAAATGTAGAGGAGGGGAAAAGTGGCTTTTTGGAGGTTGCAAAAAGCTTCTTACTGCCTTTGTATACAAAGCATGTTCATAATGGCCTTTAGGATATTTAGCATACAAATATTTAAAACTGTTTATTCACCACCAAAAAAGTGTTTCATCCAAACTTAATCCAGAGAATACTGGCATAAGGAGAAATAAACAATACTGAATTAGGCTTTCATTTATCATTTTTCAGGGTTGATAAGGGCAGCTGACTTTGGGGGAAATGGGAAAGGGTCTTTTGGGGCAAGGCAGTGAAAATACTTGTTTTTAGTTCCTTTCTCAGCTTTATGTATATTGTGGGCTTGTACCAGGCAGCCTCTTTTCAATTACATGACATGCTTTAAAATAAAGATGTCTCTAATTTTGTAGATGCAATTTCTGATTTTATTTTCCCTAGTCTATAATTATTCCCAGTTTGTTTTTCAAGAACTCTAAGGAATGGTTGGGAGAAAAGAAACAATTACTTCATGTAGTTTGCTTTTTTCTGGTAATTGTGTCAAGTAAAGACAGACACACAATATATATCTCAATTCTTGTCTCAAAAAAAAAGGCCATCTAGGTGCAGTAAAATAACACGCAAAAACATCACAGCAAATAAAATATTCCCAGTTTTAATTCAGCTTATTGTACACGGTAATAGTAGCAATAATAAAAACAACAGTCTGTTAAGAAAATAGTAGCTTTGTTTCCTAATGTCCAAGTTTGCCCTTCCTTCCTTCCTTCCTTCCTTCCTTCCTTCCTTCCTTCCTTCTGAAGTCTAGCAACCAAAGCTAGGCAGAAAGTGATCATATCTACCCCACAAACCATAGCATATAATAGAAATGTAAGACATCCACTCAGTGTTGAAAACTGGCCAATATATTTGCATAAATGCCCAAAAGAGAAACAGATCTCTTATCATATTTTGATTGCAATTTATTTTGCTCGTTATAGCACTGCAAATAAGAAACTTAAGTCAGATCTACTTTTTTATTTAATATTAGATACATAGTGGCAGAATTAAAGCAAAATGCACAATCCTAAGAAACATTTATTGCCTAATATTATTCAAATATTACAATTTCCCACTATTTATCAAAGTTAAATGCAGCTTATTTTAGAACTGAGAACAGTGTCTCAGTTTATTAATAAAGTCAATATAAACTTTTTTTTCAACATTACAAAATGATTTGGAAAAGAGCCTGGTAGATTTTTTTTCTCCGTGAATGATATAAATCAGATATAAATGCGAATAATTTTCAGTATTGACAGCTGTTGGATGATAATCTGTGCTCTTCTGAAGCATCTTCATAATATATACCTATAATTAATATCTGTGCCTTTGGTTTGTTTGTAGAAAACTATGCCATAAATATTTTTATGAGACAGAATTTATTCCTCGTTCTCCTCCTTTCATATTACAAGTGAGAGACAGACAGACAGATAAGATGGAGAAGATGCAAAGTGCCTTTTCAAACCGGTAGCAGACTGGGAAATTATGGGAAATAAAGACCACACATCTTAAAGTTGGCAAATTTGAAAAACATGGTAAGGAGATTAGACACTTTAACCTTTCTCAGTCTAGAATTCACTTCAACAGATCTAAATCTTGCTTGCTCTGCCATCTAGTGGCAAAAAGAAATATACATTTGCAAAGCTTTCTTAAGCAATTAACTTCAATGTTATCAAACTTGACTGGATAAATTTTGCTTATTATGCATCAAACACAGCGTCTGTTTTTACAGAATATCCAGGAGGATTGGGAATATGTTCCAAAAGTTGATATACAATATTTCATGTATAGCCTTTTCATAAAACCTCCCATCTTGAAGAGGCATGTTAAACCAGTCATGCCTGATATCGTATGCATGATAAGAACTGATGCTGACAAGAGAGGCACCAGCAAATCTCAGGCCAGAGAGAACTAACAATTATGTAAGCATAGAATAGATGTTTCCAACTGTGCAAGCCTGGTGGGTGGGGAGACAAACACATGTCTGTGGTTTTAGAGGGATGGGAGGAAATTTCTAGGATTCAAACCCTCAAGTACACACACAGGCATACAAGTCTTGTTTTCTTTGTTGTGCAGTAGCTACATCTTCTATATACATATAACTTTCTTGTTTGCAGTAAACCAAGGTATCTAATTCTGTGAAGTTTGTGCTTTAGCTAGATGATTTTTTAAATAAACGCTTCTGGAGAGTCAAGCTTTATTGTCATCTTGGTATGAAGTTTAATATACATTAAGAAGAGAGATGATCATACTAATTATTTTCCAGTTCTAAACCTAAAATATGGAGTTTTGTGATCAATCATTTTTATATACTATTTCTGATAGGATCAAATATTGTTCTGGGACTCAGGCAACACAATACTTAGGAGAGCATATTTAGGACTACAGAGAAGTGTGCATCCTAGCAATGTACATCTTTATGCAATTAATTAAAATACAGAATCTTATACTTTTGCTATATCTGACATACTAAGCTTCCCAAAAATTAGTTGAAGTTAGTTTAATTTAAATACTTGTGGAAAGCTTTATTCCAATAGTAGGACATGCAGAGAGATTCCACTGAAAGTCCTGAACATTCTGTGTGGATTATTTGGGATCGGAACATGACAGTTCTCACTAAAACTCTTCAATGACAACACCACCTGAAAGCATTCATCTGTCAGAGGAAGATTCAAAAAGAATTAATGAAGAACAGAGCTTGTGTCTTTTTAAAAAAGAACTTTAATAACATTTTTTTTTAAAGTTATAAATGTCCTTAGCAGGGATAGACCATAGAGATGAAAATATTTGGCTTAGAATGAAATGAGTCTTGCTGAAGACTTATTATAGGTATAGTATTACGGTGTATGTTACAGGGCTTCTCTAGGTCACAGAGACAGATTCTAGTTAAAACCATGGCATACTTTTCAAGGTAGCCAGATGTTGGGATGTTGTTGAGTTATAGTTTATTATTTTCTCAACTGAGATGTCAGTCCTCTTCAAAAATAATAATAATACTGAAATAGGTCAGTTTGCATGAAAACAACAGGTCGGTTCAGAAGAAGTTCAATGAATGTCATCAGAATTAACAAGCCCCTCAGTAAGCAAGGCTGCATGGCTAGTACGAAATTACAGTTTTTGATTGAAACTATGTTATTTGTATACTTTCAAAATGTAAAAGCAAGCAATACTGAAACAAACATGAACTTTATTGCAAGCCATACTCTTATCAGTATGATGATGATGAAATAGCACCATCATGTCATAATTCACTCTAAGTAAGACATTGCAAGTCTTATGATATAATTTGTATCTGCCTCCTTACCCCATCCCTTGCTGTCTCTGCTTGTTTCTGCCTGTTTCCTATTTGGCTGAATGTTCAGTACATAACTCAACTCACAACTTAAAGAACTTTCCCTGTTGTTAAAACATGGGGTTTTGTGTTAACACAAGAAACTGCATCAACTAGACAAAGGCATTTCTTCCTTTGTACTGATTAGTTTCCTGATTTTTCATCTAATCAATAATAAGTACCTCTAATAGTACGTTAATATGCAGAATATCAGCAGGCAAATAATGTTAACCTCCATGCTGTGAGAAGCTGGATTTCAGTGAATCAAACTGCAGTTGAAATTTATTTAATATTACATTTTAAAGTTATTTTATGGTTAGGATTAACACAGAGCAAAACACAATTGCATACATTTATAGCAAAGAAGCACAGAATGCAGCAAAGTATCAAGTAACATAAATACAATACTATTATAATATATAATATAAATATATAATATAAATATATATAAAAAAAACTTTTACTTCATGAGGTGCACTGTTTTCCAGTAGTCTTTCAGATGCAGTTCAAGTTATCACCTATAAAACTCTCTACGGTGTAGTACCTGGTTATCTGCAGGAACCCCTATCTCTGGTGGTTTCTACCATCCCACACACTCCAGTCAACTGGGCATATTCCAGGTCCCTTCCTTAAAGCAATGTTGTCTGATGACACCTAGGAAACATACCATTTCTGTGGGGGTACCTGCTCAGCAGAATCACCTTCTCCCGAGATTTGACTTGTTTCAATTCTGTTAGCTTTCAGGAAGTGATACTGGGACCAGAGAAGCTCATTCTGAAATCTGGAGTCTTATATTGGTGCACCCCAATTGTTTTGATTTATTTTCTGTTCTATTGCAATTCTATGTTTATTGTTAGACATCGTCCACTCCAGTCACATTTTTGCGAGTTAGGTAGCCACATAGATCATGAAACTTTATTAGAAATCAATTGCTGTTGAATTCTATAAGGCATACTTTAATTATGCATCATTTATGTGAAAAAGCTACCCAGCAAACAAGGCAAACCAGGGTGCAAGCATGCTTTCTATAACCACAAATTCATGGTTACACTATGAACAACTACCTCCTGTGCTGGCATTTTACATTTTGGGTAAGAACTTTGTTTCCTAATCATATACTGTCAAGAGTCCTGCTCCAGTTTTCTTCCCACCTAAGTGACATTTGTGTTCCAATCATGTGCCAATGCTGTCCTTAGAAGACCCTACCAGGAAAGCATGAACTCCTCCCTCTCAACACTGGAAGAAAAAAAATAGCTGGCAATTGAGAGAAAGCAGTTCAGCTGAATTTAAAGCAGGAGTATTCTATTTTGCCCAGAATTTCATTGCTTCCCAGAATTTAATTCTACCAATATCTTAAATATAGGTGTTCATTTGAGAACACCTAGGCATGCCAATTAAAGTATTGAGGCAAAACGTATTTGCACATGAAAGGACTCCTTTCATAGTTTAATAGCATATCATTTCCCCAGGAAACGGGGTCAGTTTAGTCCAATATTGACATAAAAGGCCTTAATAGCAGAGCTAGGAAAGTCATTGGTAGACTTTTACCAACTAGTGTAGAGAGAAGCTGGTTTGATCTGATGTATTGACATATATAAAGAACAAACACCACATGCACCTGAAACTAAACATTTCTCAAAGATAAAGTAGCTTTATGTAAAAGGGAAAATGTTTCAAAAAAGGAAGAATTAAACTTGTTAAACTACAAGTTTTTCTTTGCATCTGACTATCCTATATAAAATTCTCTGTAAATCAGAAAATTGTTTTGTGCCCAAACAAGTTATATCAGTAGTTTCTTAACATGCAAGACTCAGTGCTAAATGATGACATATTACTCTTGCTAGATAATTGTTTACATCATACCAAAGGCAGGTGTGGCCCAGCCTATTCTCAAACTTACAACCTTGTGTACAAATGTTACATAAGTATTAAAAGATGCCAATTCACTACTAGTTCATGTATTGTTCATTTACATTTCTACACAGATAATTGTGTCTTCACCTATTTATATTTACTGTTGCTATTATTATATCTAATCAATAATCCAAATTTTCTGGATTGTTACCAAGTTACTGAAATGGAAAAAAATAAAGAAATAAAATGTAATTAGTAAAGAGCCAATTAAAGCACTGCAGTGTAAAAAATCACCATGAGATGGGTGCTGAAAAATCAAACTGATGTATTGTTAATGGCCAATGTTATATATTACTATATAAAGCAATTGTCCAAAGTCACTTTGGGGAGAAGATTACCCTAGCTTATAAATAATTTTAAATAATGAAAGCGACCTCTTCTTTCGCTAGCCACGTGTAAAAAACCATTGATGGTATTTCTCCACTGGGCTCACCCGTAAATGCACGTGGAGACCGATTCTATAACTAATTCTATAACTACGATACGTGGCAGGGTGTTTCTGAGGCAGGAGAGGGAAGCGCTTATCTAAAGTTTGAAAGGGGTCATCGCCTTTCGAGGGTCCACTCTATGGGGCTCGCCCCTTCCTTGCGCGCATCTCGTTCCACTTCGCCTGGCGCTGCCGGTGAGGACTCTCCAAAGGGTTAACGCCTTGTCCCGAAGGACCGCTCCCCCTCCCACTGCCCTACGTCTCCCTTGTGCTATTAATACAGTGAGCACATGCCGTGTCCTAACGCATGAAGATAACATGACCGTGCCCTTGCCGGCGACCCTGGCTCAGAGGTTGCCCCATCGGAAGACAGCAATATGGCGCCTTCCCCACAGTGCCCTCCAAGGATGGGGGGGTCCTAGCCAATGTGCTGGCGGATCAGCCCCCCCGAGGGTCCTCCACTTATCGCGAGACCCGGAAAAGCTATAAATAGTTGGAAAAGGTAAAGGGATCTCTGTCCGAAGTTGTGTGACTCGACGGGGGTGTCTAGTTGAGTGGGGAAGTACCTACCGACGACTCCGTAGGGACTGTTGGTTCCCTCTTCTTTTTTTTTTAAAGGGAAGGGGATTTGGAGTGTCGTTCCCCTTAGTATGTCTGACCAGGCTCTCAGTTTTCTTAAGGACTTTTTGGCGGGGGGTATCGCTGCTGCCATTTCCAAGACGGCTGTAGCGCCTATTGAAAGAGTCAAGTTGCTGCTACAGGTGAGCAGAGTGGCTGAATTTGGAGATGTGCTCATGCTCTCTATCCATAGAGTTTGGAAGGAAAGCTGCTCAGATATTAATCTGGCACCTGCCATTGGAGAGGCTATTTGGTTTGTCTGGCGTTTCCTAAAAAGTAGAGGGCAAGGACATTCCTCCCTGATGGAAAATTGCAGAAAATTACTTGGGGACTCTTCCTTATAAGTTTCTCACAAGTTTCTTCTAAGAAATCTTGGAATGATAGGGCAAGTCTGCTGTCCCTCAGAGTAGTGCTCTGCATTTCTAGGAAAAAGAATAGTCTTCTTGTATGGACCCAAGTGTGAGGTTGTAAATAGGAGTGGAGTAGGAATTTTAGTATCACATGAAGTAACTAAATATGGAAACTGCAGTTGTGCAGTTCTGATGACAGAAGATCAGTGCAGCCCTGTTCTTGGCATAGTATATAGCAAGCTACCCAGGGCTTAAGGAAACTTGTATTGCGCACGTGGTGTGCCATTCAGCCCAATCAAAAGTAATATTCAATGGGCAGTGCAAATGGAACTCTGCCCTCCTCACATATTTTCTAACCTAGTTCCATTTAAACTAATCTGTTGCATAAACGTTTGCTGCTTGGCTCAATGGTTTGGTAACTTAGGGAGAGTGACTAAAAGGACTGAATTCCCAAAAGAGATGCGTATGTGAAAGAAAGCTTGTGTGTATATTAATTGGGTCTTCAAGCTTGAAATATAATATCTTTTTATTTAACATATACAACCTAGTAAAGCCGTGCAAAGGGGTGCTTCATAAAGTGTATTGGTATGACCAAAGTGTACTTCCTTGAAATATTAAAACAGGTGTGCTTTTTGAAAGGTTAACACTGCTGCTTTGGAGGCAATCCCTGATTGTCCATATTGCATATTCATACAAAGAGAAAACTATTGGCAATCTCTGAGAAAGTGAAGCAACTGTGAGGGTGAAGGTGAAGCTGCACCAACTGTGCCTGCAGCTAAGGACAACCTTGAAAGAATCCATGCAAGGTTTCTAGAGGACACAGCTGCTTTGATACTTCAAAAATAATGCTTTCCTTTTGGTACATGTTTTGCAAATGCTTCTTTTGAATAGCTTTGTGTAACTTCACTGTCCAATCACCTTTTAAGATATGTATGTATAGAGACCTAGTACACAGGCTTCCCATTAGCAATTATGAACTGGCTAAAGGAAGAAATATATTTCTTGGATTTATTTTTTTCAGATCTTATGTCCAAATAAACCTATGCATTTAATAGAGTTAAATGTGTTGATGCTATTGCTGTTAATTTTAAATTGATAACTAGTTTGATATGGAACAAAATTCCATATTTTGCAGTGAAACGTAGCTATGTGTTGTCCTAAAGGTACTTTTTTAAAGAGGCAATTAGACTTTCTGGGTTTTTTTGGAAGATGTTTCGCTTCTCATCCAAGAAGCTTCTTCAACTCCGAAGAAGCTTGTTGGATGAGAAGTGAAACGTCTTCAAAGAAAAACCAGAAAATCCAGTTGCTTCTTGAAAAAAGCACCTTTGGGACAACCATTATGTGGATGACTGAGAATCTCCATAGACATATAAGCTATGTGTTCAATTTGAGCAAGCAACCCAAGCAACAATTATCCATTCCCCTTTACTTCATTTTGTCTTTCTTCCCTCCTTTTTTTGTTTCATTCATTCAACAGGTCCAGCATGCTAGCCAACAAATCACAGCCGAAAAACAGTATAAGGGAATCATGGACTGTGTGGTAAGGATTCCCAAGGAACAAGGCATCATTTCCTTCTGGAGAGGCAACTTGGCCAATGTCATCCGGTACTTCCCCACTCAGGCCCTCAACTTTGCATTCAAGGACAAGTACAAGCAGATTTTCCTTGGGGGAGTGGACAGACACAAGCAGTTCTGGCGCTACTTTGCAGGCAACCTGGCCTCTGGAGGTGCAGCAGGAGCAACATCTCTCTGCTTTGTGTATCCTCTAGATTTTGCTAGGACTAGGCTAGCTGCTGATGTGGGCAAAGGGATGAACGAGAGGCAGTTCACTGGGCTAGGCAATTGCATTGCTAAGATCTACAAATCTGATGGCCTCAAGGGTCTCTACTTGGGATTCAATGTGTCAGTCCAGGGTATCATCATCTACCGAGCTGCTTATTTTGGCGTCTATGATACAGCTAAAGGTAAGAAATAGACACCTGGTGATGCTGAAAGAATGATCTGATCAGGCTTCCCCAAGCTCTAGATACATTCCCAGCCAACATGGCTGTTGAGGGCCCGGTAAAAGGAAAGCTAAGCTAAACACGGCTTTGCTTGACAAACTGCATTTCAATTAATTTGTAAATGCTGCCTAAAAATGGATCTTGTGGGTAAATCAGTTGATAATTGAGAAGGATCTGGAATTCTTTTTTTCTCCTAAGGAAAAAAAGTGTTTTAAACACAATTTTCCCTTTTGATCTGTAATTTTCAATGAATTATAATCAGTATGATTTGTTCCGCATGAAGTAATAAGTTGATTTTCTATGGTTAATCAACTTTTTATGGTCAGTCAACTTATATTTAAGTACCGGTAACTGTCTCTTTAAAAAATAATACAGTAATAATCTCTCAAAGTTAGACAATTTGGTGTTATATATTTTCTTGTTCCCTAATCTGCCAAATATCATCCTGGACTATGTAGATAATTTAGCAACCAAACTTTGTGGTTGCTAAAATCAACAATGACTTGATGGCACATGCTGAAATCAAAATATGCCAAATATTCCAGCCTATTCTGATAAAATTTTCCAACCTTCAGCAAACTGCATCTTAATCCTAACAGCATTTGTACAGAATATAAACCAAGGTTTTACCTAGGGTTTATGAAACAAGTCATGATGGTTTGGGCTAATGACATGCAAATTCACACATTTCACTAAGTTATGAAGAAACCACGGTGTGGTTTAGTAATATGTGTAAAAAGGCCATTTGTTTCCAAGTTTAAGAGATGTTTTAGAATGGCAATGTGATAAAAATCTCCTAGGATTGAAGTTGATTTGTTGTGAGGTACTCTTGACAGCACTACAGAAGTGATTTGCTCTTGTCATCTACAAGGTTGTATTTTTGACTTGCATTCTAGTCTTCTACTCCGGTACAGGCATTACCAAGTATTAACCAGACTTGACTCTACGTACCCTAGGTTTTCAGTCTCAGCAAGGTTAGCACAATACTGCCATCTGCAGGAACAAAAAGGCAATGCAGTTAAGAAACTAATAATTCTTTAGATCTAGGACACTTCTTTAGACAAGTATATATGATTACAATGCAGTGGCTAGAATGTTGCATTTGAATAGTGGAAGACTAATTTGAATTCCTGCTTAGTCATGAAGCTCACTGAGGGCACAATGCTACAGTAACTATAACTCTCAAAACATCCCATAGAGTTTATCAAGGCTTTAATTTAAAAAATAAAAGTAAAAAAAAAAAATGGTATTTTTAAACTTATTGCTGACACTTGGCAATTGGCATGTATTTGTGAGGTTACAATGTCCTGGGGTCATGTGTTCACCTTTTGCAAACTTCTGACAAGCAAAATTAATAGGAAAGCCAGATTCATTTAACAGCCGTGTTACTAACTTAACAGTGGTGATGAACTTAACAACTGTTGCAAGAAAGAGTATAAAATGGGGCAAAACTCACTTAACAACTATCTCGCTTGGCAACAGAAATGTTGGGCTCAATTGTGGTTATAAATTGAGGACTCCTTGTATCAGTAATATCTGATATGTAGATAGATGTCTTTTTTCAGCTCTGCAATTTTGCTGTGGCACCATGGTAGAGATAGCGTGTAGACAAAGTATCATAGATCTGCTGGTGCATGGAACAGAAATTATAAGCGGTACTGATAATTTTTCTCTCTTTCTTCCGGTTTTCATCTTTGGGCGATCTTCTCATGATAATAGGCATGCTGCCTGATCCAAAGAATGTGCACATCATAATCAGCTGGATGATAGCCCAGAGTGTAACTGCAGTGGCAGGTCTGGTATCTTACCCTTTTGACACTGTCCGACGTAGAATGATGATGCAGTCTGGCAGAAAAGGAGGTAAGAAAATAACCTATTTCCTCATCTCTTAGCACTTCCACTTTTTAGACAGTAGAACGACTTGATATCATTTGGCACGAAGCACAATTATTCCTTCATGTAATCAGAAAGAATCTGTTCCTACAGGCTAATGGGTTTTGCTCACTGACCTTAGCTATAATCTTAACTTAGTGACTGTTCAAAGTTCCGATGGACCGCCCCAAATGTACATATGACTAGTTCTGATGGCTGCCCCCCACCCACCCATTTTGTGTGTTCAGCACCTGGCCCACATTTATGGCCACTTACATTGTCCCATGACCATGATTTATGACATTTTTATTGAAAATCAGCATTTACTTCTGTTTTTTGGCAAAAATGCCCCATAGTGAACAACAAAAAGTCTGCAAAATCAGATTGGTCACATTATGAACCGCTTTGTGACCACTATGACTTATGACCATACTGGGCAATCTCTATAATGGTCGTATGTTGAGTGCTACCTGTAATGGGAATAAGTTCTAATGCACTGATTACTCTTTCCCACCGCCCATGCTGTACGTTTTCGCTTTCAGAAAGACACCTGGGTTAAAAGTAAAGTAAAGTAAAAGTAAAGGCAACAGAGACAAGCTCTGTCTGAGTTCTTGTAGGAGTCATGTTCAAATCAGCTCTATTTCTCCTATTTTACTCTTCCCCTTTGAGAAGAAAAGGAAGGGCAGAAAACAACTGGTTTGTGGAAGAGGCAAGGCTATTCCTGTTAGCTTACTCGATTGCCATCTGCCTCAATGTAGGGATATATTAAATAAACCACTTTCAGTACATGGAGAATGGTGGCTTGCTGGGAACTGCTGCAAGCAGGACGAGATGGCAGCAAGGCTTCCGTGTATAGAGTCCCATCTTCAGTGTCAACCACCCCAACAGGACAGCTGGGACTTGATTTAGCTTCTCAGCTATCTCTAGTTCCCCATTTTCAGGAGCATATAATTATTTAATGCTAAGAAAGCTTCAGTTAAATTTCTGCTTTTTTATTTGGAACATATTTAAGAATGAACACAAACCTTATTGCAGAAATTCAATTTGCAGTTTTGAAAAAAAGTTATATTTATTTGCATTTGTTCTGTTACACTATTACCTTCAGATCAGTACAGTTCTTAAACACAGAGAGATGAAATTATCTCGAGCTTCAAGGTTATGATAAGAAAAAATAAATGCAATTTTATTTTACAAACCTTTGAAGTAAGGTTTTGAAGTTCTTACTTTGAAGTAAGAACTGGAGAGCAACTTTCCAGTTATGCTTTATTTGTTGGAGTTAGAGAAATGATTGTGTTATGCAGAGATCTCTCTCTTTCCAGTGATTTACCTGAATATGTTTACTTCCACAGCTGACATCATGTACAAGGGTACAATCGACTGCTGGAAGAAGATTGCTAAAGATGAAGGAGGCAAGGCTTTCTTCAAAGGTGCCTGGTCCAATGTGCTAAGAGGCATGGGAGGTGCTTTTGTATTAGTCTTGTATGATGAAATCAAGAAATTTGTCTAAGCAAGTCAAACTACTTGACTCTTATGTTCTGTTTAGTTACATATTTACACATGAGTTAAAGGCAACTAAATATTTCCTACGGAAACAGTGGTGGTTACTGTGGGTCAAATCCAGTTGAGAGGTCAAATTGGGGAACTATAAAGATTGCTCAGTGATGGTCAAACTTTTTTGTATGGAAAGTTGAAGAGGTCTTTGTATATATACATTTATTTGACAAATATCAATAATATATTCCTATGAATAAAAATATTTCCTGAGGAGGTGTGTTGATGAACTATTTAAACAACTACAAAAGTGAGTTTAATAAATAGTAGAAATTAAACCTTTTTTGTGTGTGATAAATCCACTGCTTCACTACAGTTCTTTCAAGAATTGTAGCTTCCAGATAGTGAAGAGTATGTGCAGAGATGAGTGTACATGCACATGTGTTGTGTTATGGTAGAAGAGGGGGCAGAGAACAGGGTTCTGTTTCTCACTCTAAGCTAGCAAGAAAATGCACAACTATGAGGGTGATTCTGACTCATATAAGACAAAACAGCTATGATCTCTGCAGCAAATAATAGCAAATCACTTCACAGGAAATGCTGTTCTTCATTTCTCCTAATTTTATCTTTAATCAGCATGTTCACATCTTGGAAAAAATACTTATGTCAAATGTATTTGTCCTTTTTGCTCATGCACATTCCCAGCGATGTGATAGCCTGGATGAGAAAATCGCATTTTGTTTTTTTTCCAGGCCTTAATATCTCTACATACTCAATAGTGATTACAATAACAACCATACTTTTTAACTTTGGGATCATATCCTCTCTTGCTTGTGGGTGGGTGCTAAAAGGAAGGTTGCTATTGAATGTGTACAGGAAGTCCTCAATTTACAACAGGTTATTTAGTGACCATTTGAAGTTACAGTGGCATTGAAAAAGGTGACTCACGACAACTTTTCACACTTATAAGCGTCGTATATCTCCATGGCCATGTAATCAAAATTCAAATGCTTGGCAAATGACTCATATTTATTATGGTTGAAATTTCCCAAGGTCATGTTTGCGGCCCTATGACAAACAAAGTTAATGGGGAAGCCACATTCATTTAACAGTCATGTTACTAACTTAACAATTGTAGTGATTCACTTAACAACTGTAGCAAGAAAGGTGATAAAAAGAAGTAAAATTCATTTAACAACTGTCTCACTTAGCAACAGAAATGTTGGGCTCAATTGTGTTTGTAAGTTGACCAGCTCATCTGCAGTTTTCTTATTTGGTTTAGTATTGTATGATGTTCAACACATGGTAACAGCATCCATTTTATTTTGTTTGTAATTGTCGGAAAAAGCAAAAGCAGCTTGAGCTGCTAGAACATTCAGTGACAGTACTTTGAAATGTACACCTTGACAGATTTTGCCTCAGAGTAACATACAGCATCCATTCAAAACTGAAGATGAATTGTTCCCGTGGGATTGAAATTTGGCAAAAGTTGTCATCACTTCAGTGCTGCCCTATACTACCAGAAACCCAGAGGTTGCATGGCACAAGATAATATCGGAGGAATGTATCCCCACTCTCCCTCCCTGCATCCAATCAGCTGGCAACAAGGTCGGGCAGGTGACCAGTGATTGGCTGCTTTGAAGCAGGCCAAAATTTGAAATCTTTTAATGGCAGCGAGTGGCGAGGGGACAATAAAGGAGTGACTTAGATGCCTGCAGACAACATAGAGCTGGCTAAGGAGGGCCAGTGATCAATGGGTGAAAGCTTCCTGAAGGAAAAAGGACTTGGGGATATACAGGGTTGTGGAGTGAGGGTATTTTCCTTACATTCTGTGGCTCCCTTTGTTCCCCCTACCCCGCCAGCAAAGTAGCAGACAATTCAGCAGCTGACCTGAGGAGGAGTCTGCTTCATTAGAGCTCTGCTGAGGGTCACGAGGGGAGAGGCAATTGGACCTGCCTATAATATATGTGAAAAGGATGACCCAATGAGTCATGGGTTGCTTATTACTGTCAGCCTTTGTGATGGAATGTGCATCTAGAGAAGCAGCGGGGGAGAGTTTTGGCAATGCAGAGCTTTTCCAGAAAGAAGTCCAGATTAAGAGACTGAACAATCCTGAGCTGGATTTCGGGG
>JANHFL010003704.1:394997-405141 GCA_032468155.1 Oxyrhabdium leporinum | reverse complement strand
GAAACTTCAGTGTTCGGAATGGAGGCTTTTTGGCGAACGCTTCCCCAAGGGGCCGGTGGGCTGCACCTGCAGCCGGACAGTCGTCCCCCCTGGGCCCTCCCGTGCTTATTTTTGGGATAGGGGCAAAATTAGGCCCACCTCTCAAAAAGTAGGGTTGGGCTTATTATTGGGGTGGGTCGTGTTTTGTGAGAAACACGGTGTGTGTGTGTGCACGTGTGCGTGTATGGATTAAATCTGTAACATCTAATATAGAGATATTGATGTAATACTTGGTTGTCATCTCATAAAGATTCAGGAAATAATTTCACAACCAGCTACAAAGTTCTCTGTGATCACTACCATTTCCATAAATCTTGTGAATGAGAACTTCAGTTTTAGACAATTGCCAAGCAATCTTGTCAGTTGCTGAATGTGTCAATGCTGTTTGAAAGAGGTGCTTTGGAATGTCCACAAGTCATATACCAAGTATCTTCCATCAAATAATTAAAGCACCTGTAGTTTTTTTCTGGCTTATACAGTTGCTTAAGAAACTACTCTCTGCTCTTGCCACAAGTGCATGCATATATTCTGAAACAACTCTTCATAAGAATTTGTACCATCTTAGTAGAAACTACAATGTCCATGAATATCAAGAATAGACAGGAGCAGAAAGGATACTACTTACAGAAGTTGAAAACAATTATAATGTCCCATTTAATTTGGGGACAAAGGACTCTCAGAATAGCATCTTTCAATCAGAATTGGCTTGGCCAATACAGAGGGAAAAATGTTGATGTTCCTGTACTTTTGCAAAATTAGGGATCAGTGCTAGGAAGATTTACTTCTCAGTTACTATCCCACCATTGCAGAATATCCTTCCCTCAAAAATTCAGATGTCCTGACCCTGCTGGCTTTTTGGAAACTTGTCAAAAGGGAGCTCTTTTGGAGGGCTTTTAATTAACATAGTCCCACTACAATTGTTAATTGCAAATGGGAAGTTGTTTTGATTTCTTTAATGGTTTTAACTCTTTTAGTTTACAGGTAATCCTTGATTTATGACCATAATGGAGCCTGCCCATCATGACTGTAAGTTGTGATGGTTGTAAAGTGAGTCCCCCACATGACTGACTTTATTTTTGATAAAGTGACTGCCATGGCTGTTAAGTGAACCAGTGGTTCACTGTGGATAGGTGTTACCAAAACTAGAAATAAATACCAGTTAGAAATAAATACCAGTTTTTGACAAAAACTTTGCAAAATGTGGTCACTCAAATATGGGATACTGGAAATGGTCATAAATGCAGTGAGATGTGGTCATGTGACCGGGGGGGATGTCAGAACTTTGAAACCAGGCCATAAGTACCCCCAGAGAGGTCTTTGTAACTTCAAATATTTGTTAAATAACCAGTTGTAAGTCAAGGACTACCTGTATGTTGTTGTGGATTTTTTATTTTTGTAAAATTGCTGAGAACATAAGATTGCATAGTTTAAACATTTATTTAGTATATAAATAAGTTTTATTTTGCCTGAGCTTTAATAAAGAATTAAAACACAGTAAAACATAACATATGCTATGCACTCATGCTTTAACTGTTAGCAAGTCAAGCACTGTTGAACTGCTTTTTTCATCAAAACTATATAGTAGGGCTACAACAGCACTGTACTATTCAAGGAGGAGATATTGGGACAATACTTGAAATTTATGGGTATCACTGTAAAAAATATATATAATTGTTTGGCAGAGTGAATAGTGGAGATTCTTTCAGCATGGTTACAAGTATCCCAGTCCATGTCTTTGAAAATATATTTAGTCTCTGCAAACAGCTAATCAAGTATCTACTGTATATCAAATTGCACAGGAAGAAAGAATGGAACTAATAATATAGTTCAGAGGTACTTTTTTATAATACAGTGCTACCAAAGCATGCTAACAATAATACAGATAGCAGTATTATAAATATGGACTTGAACTAATCTGTTCATCCTCTTCCTCCAACATGGCTTTAAAAAAACCCTGGAAGTTAGCTTTTATGTCTCTAAACTCGTAGGGACTGTGGATTGTTTTATATACAGTCTGTGAAACATGGCAGTTTCAAACTAGAAGATATGAAATTGGCTTGTTATAATTAACCATTTAAGATTAAATGAACTGTAACTAATACAAAAAAGAATTTAAAAAGGAACGGGACTGTACTGGAGGTACCAGAACAAGCCTCTGCAATCCTACTGTTTAGTCCATATATTAACATAGCTATGGACAGCTTCTGCAATGTGCATAATGAACAGATTCTCAACTTCAAATTCTCAAATTGACAGAACCTGGAAATACAATTTAGGGACAGAACATAGTTTAGACTGCTTGTGCTATCTCCTTCTCTCCCATGAGCCTCAATTCTATAACAAGTAGAAGTTAGCACAATTAAACATAAAGCAATGCTATAGGCTTATTATAAACAAATAGCAAATAAAGCCACCTTGGCCCAGGGGGTGATGATTTTATTATATATATTTTATTATATATATTTTATGATAAACATCTGGATTTTGAAAAGTTATTTTTTTTGCTAGCTGAAATCATTTACCTGTTTGGTGTTTTTCTTTAAATGGATAACTGATAAATCATGAATGTGTTTCAGCAATTATCTTTAATTAGTGTTTGCGTATATAAATTGCTACAGTATTTAAAATTAGATTTCAGCCATTTTGCTCAGCATAACGCTATGGCAGCCTCTGATAAGCATAATGAGAAGAGCTAAATAAATAAATAAGTGTTCTAGAGAAGAGAGAGATTCTAAATGGGAAATAGTCCTCTCGGTGAAATTCAGCACTTTCACTATCATCTCCATAAATCTTATGTATGAGAACTCCAGTTTTAGACAACTGTCGAGCAGTCTTTAGAGTTACTGAAAGTGTCAATGCTGTCTGAAAGAGCTTCAAAGCAATTTGTCCATCACCCCATCCCTCTAGCGTAGAATTTGTGACCATGCTGTGGATTATTTGAGACTCCGCTTAATTTAGAAATTGTAGAGAATATTTGTAGCCTGGGTTGTAGGTTTAGGCAGAGGTTTGTGCTCCAAGCTTGCTACATGGCTCCTGGACATTTCATTACCCAGCTAGGTAACATCTTCAGCCCCCTGTGTTAGCTGGTTCAGAAGCCAAGCAGCAAGCTCGGAGAACAAACTTCCGCCTAAACTCAGCTCAATGCTGGAGTACCTTGGCTGTCCATGGGGAAAGTAGCAACAGAACTGTTTTCATTCTTTCTATTCCGACGCTTCATGAGATGTCCAATGGTGACATCTAACCCATGACGCTCATCACTTTGGATCTTCCCAAAGAAAGGCCAATGCTTTTGACCTTGATTATGGTATTTGTCTTGGTCAGAAAAAAGAACCCTTGCTATAGAAAATGTGGTGACCAAAAACAATCTTTTTATAATATTAAAATTCTACTTTCATATTGAAATGCTGAGAAACAGCTACATGCTATTAAATATTAAAGAATAACTTACACATCTCAACCCTTCATTGCTTGATGCCTCTCTATATAGAGAATGTCTTCTATATTAGAATGCTTTAGCTTTCTGCAATGGATAAATTACCCCAGTCTTGCTCTATCATACAACCCTATGGAGTACAGTTGGAAATACATTGTTTAGTACTTGAGACACAGTAATTCAATCGAAAAAAAATGTAAGTAAAGGCCCCAAACTCCAGATTAAACAACACTTCTTTTAAGAGTAATGAAAAACTTCTAACATTAACATATACTAAAACGCATTAAAAATATATTCTGTGAACCTCTTACTTTCTCTATAAACAATGCTGTGGACAAAAAAAAATCTTATCAAAGACCAGCAGGTCAACAATAAGGTTGTTATTTCCTATCTTTTTTTTTCTTTTTTCTTTTTTGCAAAAAATGAATGGGTGGTTGGGAATGCTAAGTATAAGAATTCTTCAAGAAACTGACTCAGCCACTCCAATGCCATCTTCATTAAATGGATTCATTCTTTTAATGTGCTGCCCAGTTCCAGATTAGAAAAGAGGTGAATTTACTTTTTCTGTGGGTGGTTCTTAGCCATTTTTAAGCTGTTACCAAAGGCGTCCTAGGAAGGAGACTTTATTAATAATAAACTGATAGGCTGAGTCTGGTTGAAAAAACTTTTATTTTAGCATTGACCTAGTGAAATAACTTTCTTTCAAGCAGCCTATAACGTCCCATTTCTTAACTCATGAGAAAAAAAATCTACAATATACAAACTGTAGATTCATAGAATTCATGTCCTGATGAACAAAGATCTTGTTTGATATTTAATAGAGAAAATGTTAACATCAATCCAGAATTGGTGACATAACACCCTGAACTGGGGACCCAGAATATAGAGGAAAAACAAGTTTATCAATTAATTTAAAATTCAGTCAATGAAATGACAAATGTTGCTCCAGATACTAAAACCACCAATGTAAGCCATAGAAATTTAAAGATGCTAAACTGAACATCATACAAGCAGCTATATTTGAGGCCATGTTTACCCTTTAAGCCATTCCTTGAATTTGCTGGTAATTCCTTTTGCAGGACTATGGCATCTGTCAGTGAGAACTAGAATAGCTTGTTTCTAAACTCTAATATATAATACCCGACTAAAAAAGACAAGAGATGCATATATTTCTATGACTCTGGCAACAGGACAGCTATGGCAATCACAAACAATACTGAAAGGACTGCAGTTAGACAATATTCAAATAAGATTGTTTGTGGAAAAAGACATCTTAAACTATATATTTAAAAAAATATCTGACACAGTATCCCATACAAGTATCTTCTCTTTTACTCTCCCCTTAAAGTTCTAAACACTTTACAGTTTCCCTCTTTGTTTTTCTCACCTATTTTCTTTCAACACAGAGAGAAACAGATACAGATACCGTATATCAGTTTTAATAACATGAAGAAATCCTGCTTCCAGCTCTTCAACTCTTGAAACATTTCTGACTGCCAGCCTGCCTTAATAAAGAATCTGCTTACATCAGCAATACATCACAATACCTTTCTACAAGACTTCTCATATTAAGTGAAGAACAATTAAATGGGACAAAGTATTTGAAGATCTATTTATTGATTTTACATTCGCAGTTGAATTTATAATAACATTAGTTTATAGCATTACTGTTGTTTTTTTTAAATTAAGGTTCTTTAAAATGTAACAGCTTAGTAAGTGCATAGTAAGTTGATTTGGTCAGACAATAGCTATTTACAGTTGTTGAGACAAATATTTTGGACTGAACCCAGAAAACTAGTAATTATTGCAGGTTTCTCAATTCTATACTGAGAATTCTTGTCACATTTTAAATTAACTGAACCTTTTTGGTTTCTTTCAGGGATAGCCCTCTAGATTCTGCTGCATTAATTAGATATAATTAAGTATGAACATTAGGATTTCCAAACCTTTGAAGTTTCACTTCAATGAAGATTTGAGTGAAACAATCATTGAAGCATTGTACCTCAAACTGGAGGGCTTGAATGGCTGTGGTGGTTCAGCTGAACAATGGGGCTTTTGGACATACACAGGTCTCTGAGGAAAGACCAGTGAATCAGCTTTCACTTTAGTGCTTTGCAGAGGAAGGGTATCTCATCTCTTTGAGACACTACCACAGGGGTGTCAAACTCCATTTTATTGAGGGCTGTATCATGGTTGTGTTTGACCTCAGGGGAGAGGGGGGAGGCCAGCTTGACATCACTCGTGTCGGAGGCACCTGTGGTGTGGCCCAAGCACTCTGCCAGAGAAAACAGGCTCCCGACTGAGCCTCCTGCAACCCTCTGCCAGCAAAAACGGAACTCCGGCCCTTGCGAGCTCCGTTTTTGGCTGGGATGGCCTCCTGCAACCCTCTGCCAGCAAAAATGAAGCTCCATTTTCACTGGCAGAGACACCGCGGGCCAGTCCTTTGCTGCTTCCAGGGCAGATCTAAACAACCCGCAGGCCGGATCCAGCCTGCAGGTCTTGAGTTTGACACCCCTGCTTTACCACAACAAGGAAAAGTGATGCATATCAGGAAAGTGAATCAACTGAGATCCTCACAGGTATAATGAATAACAATTGCCAGATTAGATTAAATCAGTGCTGGTATAATTATGTTTACCCAGATGTTCTTCTTTCTACTATATGAAGATCTGGGAAAGGAGAATCAAATAGATTTTGCAAGCTATAAATCTGATAGTTTAGGGGAAGCACTCTCTCTTCCAGAAAATGTTAAGAAATTACATTTCCAGTCTACAGACCTCAATTTATCTAGATTAAATTTCAACTACTTCTAGTTCCTCCTTATCCAACTCATTATTAAAATCAAATAATATTCCAGAATGATTCCTAACAAAGTGTAATAGAGCTGAGAATCATCAAATTCTGAATACTCAATGATTATTTCATGTAGATATTACCCAATGTGCAAGAAAGAACACTGTAGCTAAGAATGTTAGTGCTGAATGATGATCTTACAGCACCACCTTTTAGAGAACTCAATAGTAAAAATGTTTATTTCTGCTATACAGTATTGCTGAAGCCCAATCCCATAGTTGTAATATTATCAAAATAAACAGTAATAAAAGTATTCAAGAAGTCCAGGAGAACTAAAAGAAGACCCTCCTAAGTCACGGTATAGATTATTCACCAAAATGACCAAAGTAACGAATTGAAACTTAAGGCCCAACTGAAATACATTTATAATCAAATATACTTCAAAGTATAACAGTTTTAATTGAATAAAGACTATTACTGCTCTTTATATGTAAGATACATGCTCTCCCAGTCTTTATTTCTACTTTTTCCCTATCTAAAAGTAAATAGTACCAGATGAGATATTGCTGAGATTGTAATGGTAATGTGGAAATGACCTTGAGGGGGAGGAGGAGCATAGGTAGATAAGAGAGAGCTTAGCACACAGCTGCCTAAGACAGAGAAAAAAACTTAGAAAGGAACCTCCCTAACTTATCAGTAGAAGAGACTACAGGAGATTTGTACTTTCAGACATACAAGATTCATAGTAATGTAACCTTACTATGAATTAGCTCAACGACTCTGTTTCTTGTCTGATCTGATGCTTTAATATCTTTTTCCAAAACTAGATATCATGTTTATAAATAAAAAATATTTAATGGTCAATGGTGCATCCAAAGCTTTAGATGCAACAGTGGATGGAAAAGCTACAGCAGCCAAATGTATTCTGTATCATGACAGGCTCAAAGTGTTTGAAGTAAAAGATGTGGTCATAAAAATACAATTTTCATTTTCATATCCATTTCAACCAAGTAGTGTGTGTGTGTGTCTGTGATTGTGATTAACCATGCCCAGCTTCATTTGAAAAATACATAACGTACTACAGAAAATTTTAAACTACCGTAAGTTGTGCTTGATTTATTTCAAGTCATACACTTTTACTTACGTTACTATGTTTACAAAATATAAAGTCAGTGTAAAGCATGATTGAATGATGAACATATTTTTCATATTCAAAGCAATCCATCCATCCATCATCTGAGATACTATATTGGAATGCAATTACAATGAAAGAATAAGGAGAAAAATGATATTGAAGAATTAAAAGAAAAATACCTTTCAAAAGGTTATTCAAGTCCATAGCTTCATGTAGTACCTTTTGAAGACATTTGTGATCTACCTCAGGTTCTAATGAGAAAAAAGTATAAACAGGTATATTAAGTCTAGTGTTGCTGCCATGTATATGTTTTAATAAGTTCTGCAAACTTACCATATAACTCCTGGCTCACATTCTGTTGTCTTTTAACCTTTAATTTCTTATCATTAGATGCTGCCACTTCAAAAGATTGGATGGGACTAATATCTGGGGTTGACAGAGGAGTTACATCAGTAACTGTATCTTCAGACTCTTCTGTGTGGTCACCCAATTTTGATTTTTCTTCCACTGACTTTATTCCTTGTCTTGACTGTTGTTCTGATGAAAGAAGTGGTGATCTTATGTTTTTCTTTTCTGAAGAACATGATGAGTCTGACAGGCAACCATCAGATCCTGTATCTGAATAATCTGTATCAGAACTAGAAGATGGAGAAGAGGAAGAGGAAGAACTAACATTCCTATTAACCTTTGTACCATTAGGCTGTTTAGAGAACTTATGTCTAACTCTCTGATTTCTGCTATCATCACTACTGTCTTCTTCATCTGTGTAGCAATTTTCTTCACATTCTTTCTCTCTTAGGGGAATTTGCACTGGAATGTTATCATGAAGGGTTTGTTCATTTTGTGCTGTGATTCTATCAACTGGATCCTCCAGATTTAAAGAAGCTAACAAAGAAAGAGCATTATTTGAATTATGAGCACCATTTCCTAACATGTGTTCCTTTTGAGATTCTGCCTGCTTAGCTTGCTTTTCTTCCTCAATACCATTATCGTCCATCACTTTGGCTTCCTGTTTCAAATAACAATCCTCTGTAACTGAACCTTTTATTTGTGCAGGCCCAGAACTTTCCATTTTATTTATTTGTGTTGTTGCTCTGTCTTTCTTCACCTCTTCTTCAAAATCACTATCAAAGAAAGAGTGATCCACTTCACAATCAGATATATCTTCATATCGGTCCATACCGAAGTTAATACTGCTTAAGTGTTTTCCCTACAAATAGAAAACTGAAATTATCATACCAATCACTGGAAGAAAAATATTTTTCTAACCTTTTATTATAGCAAATCTTTTCCCCCAAATATAAATTTTTTCCCCAAATATAAACTTCTCTTATTCAAGCAGCAGCAGCAATTAATGCAATATTCTATTGTTTCATTTGGTACAATCACATAACTCAAGTTGCTTTGATACTGTTCAGTAGTAATTGTATATACTGAAAATGTAAGTTTTGTGGATTTACTAACTTTTATTTTATATCAAGTGAACAACTACATAATGTAAAATACCGGTAACACTAATTATAGTATTAAAGCCAAATAATATATGCATTAATTTAGAGATAGAAATAAAAATCACAGGTGGATAATATAAATTCAAAATGTCAGGAGGAATGCAGACATTTAAGGAGACCAGGAAATAAAAACAAAAATATCCTCCCCATGTGGTACCTTGACATTTTCAAAATTTAAGAGAGGGAATAATTTCTTCTTTCAGTTTGTGTGGTTATCTGCATCCTTTATTATTGACTAATTCACTTAATTTGCCATCTCCATCTGACGCAATGTTTAGATTTTTCCATTCCTTTTTTCATTCTTTCCTTTTTTGTACCACCTACCCTGGCTCCTTGTCTGGTCCTAGTAAAAATAATGCCCAACTACGGCTGTTATATGAAAACAGGATAATACCACATTAAGGAAAAGAAGCCTTTATTACAGTTCTTATGTTCCATTAAAGTGCAATAAAAATGGACATCTAGGCTCCATTTACAATAATATACTGGTACCTCCAGTTGATATTTTAGTTGGAGTATTACCATCCTTTAGACATTTTATCCATTAGTTCCAAAAAGGTAGCCAGTTGAATAAAATACTTTTATAGTAGGATTTTTTCCCCCAAGACTTGTGTTGAAGCAGGCTCTCACCTATGGAAGCTTATGGTCACAATAAAATAGGTAAGTCTTTGAGATACCACTGTGCCTCCTTTCAATCCAGTTGCATGTTAGGCAGTTCACACTGGAAAATTACCTGAACCCATTGCTATAGCTTCACTGAGTCAGTGATATTTGAAGGAAGCTTCACATTAATTAATTCATTAATTGCTATGCCAGGCAATAATAAATTATGTCTCTCTACTTCAGTTGCTATGACACTGCTGTGAGCTGAGCTACTATGATTTTTTTCAAGATAGGAATATTAGTCATGGCACTAAACTCAGAATATATGTTTAATATATGCAGGAATAAGCAGGAGATTATTTTTGGATGATGACAGTAGTTTGCCAAAAGCTTTTTCCCTTCTCAATTGTTTATAATAGCAACAACAATCTTGTACTCTGTCTTACACTGGGCTCAAGACTCTTAATCAACAGTAACTCAGATACAGATTTTCATCCATGCAAGTCATCCCAGGGCATGCCTGGCCCATGGAATACAAGAGATACCTGGATCTCCCCCCCCCCTTATTATTCTTTTGTATACAATTCTATTGATTGTACTAAGCACAATTAAATTATCCCTAATTATACC
>JANHFL010003704.1:377505-388301 GCA_032468155.1 Oxyrhabdium leporinum | reverse complement strand
AATTTGGTTTATGGCATAAGACACCAGGAAGATGGGAGAGGCAGCATTAAGTACAAGAATTTTTTAGCAGTACAGGTCCATAGGATCAGACTGCATTTACTCAGAGGGCTTTTGGGAGAAGAGGTTTAAAACTTCTAGTCTTTCATCCAGTAGTCTCAAGATTGCTATCATAATTACAAAATAAGTAAATCCTATCAGCTCTGTTGATTAATGATCAAGAACTCTAGTGAATTGTGAATTAGCTGTCTGACTACTGTACAATGCAGTTTTTTAAAAAGATATTTTATTAGAATAATGAAAATCAACAGATATGCGTTAGATAGTAACAGCTGAATAGCACAAGGATAAAATACAAAAGATGATTAAAATAATTTTGAGCAATTTTTGTATTCATTTGTTTCTCTAGTTGCTGAGCAGAATCTCTATACTCTGAACATTATATATTATTGCTAGTACCTATTTAAGTCTTTTCATCTAATAGTTTTGATTGGTCTCATTAGTTTTTCCAAGAAATAATACTCCAAATGTCTAAATTTGCTCTGTATAATATGTAGTATATATCGGAGTCATTCTTGCTCAAATTTGGTTGGATTTCTACTATAGATACACTGTATGCTTTCAGTCTTGCCATCGCTGCATATTCTCCATTGTTGGTCTCCCTATCCTACACTGTCAGCAAAGTTTCTCTTTTGTGCCAAATTTGGGAGGTACTAGACAATTTTCTGGACAATACCATTCAAGTATCTGGCAGCTGAAGACATTTGAAGGGCAGCTGTTATCAGAATAGTGTGTTTTCTTATTGTCTATTGTTCTGGCTTCTATTATAAGATTCAAATCGACAAAGATGATAATGCTATACCGCTGAAGTCAGTTCCTGCGACCAAATGAGAGTGGATTCTGCCAAGACCCATTTTAGTCTGGCATTTGTTTTCTCACAGTAGCTAATTGGATGTTTCTGGAGTGATTACAGGGAGGTATTAGAAATATATCTTCTTTCCCATGATTGTCCCCCTGCAATGATTTGGAAACATGCAGCCCCGGGTAGAGATTACATTGAATTTTAAAACTAATAACCATGATAGATAGTCGTCTTTGAATTTATCCACTCCTTTTTTAAACCTGTCTAAGTTAGTGGCCATCTTCTCATCATGTAGTAATTTATTTCCAAGCTTGATTGGAAATAAAAAAAACACCCAACCCTTTTTTTGTAATATCCTTCTGGTCAGCTTCAGTGACCCCTGATCCTAAAATTGTGGAAGAAAAAATAGATCCTGTAAGTACAGAAAAGAATAAGTCAAGTTATATGACCAATAGATTTCAGCGTCCTTATGCAGATGTAAGGAATCAAGAGGAAGTTTTAATTTAGGAAGGCAAATTTGATATAATAGGCATTACCTACACTTGGTGGGATGAAACTCATGCGTAAAATGAAAGATTTGGAGGAAGCAATTTATTCAGAAAAAAACAGGACCAGCAACAACATACAGTAGATTTTTCTCTATGAGAATAATCATTGCTGGTGTATTACTATTTTAAAATGTTAAATATATTGATTAGCATTGATCATTTAGAAGAGTTCATGAATATTTGGTATCGTTCATTTGGAACCTTCATGAATATTGAACTCCTAGAGAGGAAAAAAAACAGTTGTAGGATCTTGCTATTAGTGCAGCCACTCCTTATAAAACCAATTTTGAGGCATTGGGATATGGTGGGAGGTAACAGTAACCAGAGTAGAAGACTATGGTTCCTAGAGAATTACAGTAATAAGGAGTTGAAATAGATAGAAAAGCATGGTTATACATTATTTGAATCAACTCAATAAACAGTTGTAAATTTGACAACCAAAATCAATTCATAGTGTAATAGGTAAGGTAAAGATAGAATGCTACACGATGTCAGCTACTATAGGATATTGTCCTAGCCTTATGTTAAATATGCAAAACTGTAGACATTGATTGCCAAATTGAGAAATAAACTTGTCAGACTGAAGGTAGGCGCTGATCATTTTTGATAATTTTTTCCCAGAACAAAACTTGGTTTTGCTTATGATGGTGCACTTTCAACAGATCTACTTTGTTTCAACAGTTATAGGTTTGTTTGTTTTTTAACATGGGATAAGTTCCTTGGACTTTCTGTTCAGATATCTGGCTGAACAAATCCACTTATGGGCTTTCTATGTTGATCTCCAGTAATTTTTTCTTGGATTGCATTTCTTCTTGTTGTAAGATTGTCATTCTTATTATCAGGAAGAAAATATAAATGTTAAAAAAGAAAGTTGGTAGCCTTTTCAGATATAGATCCTGCCTCACTTGGCAGAGGCAAGGAGGTGTTAAATATGGATTCATAATCATATTTTTTTCTTTCTTGCAGTGTTTGACTACATCTACCGAGATTACATTTTGTCTTGGTATGGAAACCTCAGCAGAGATGAAGGACAGCTGTATCATCTACTGTCTGAAGACTTCTGGGAAGCTGCCAAGCAGCTGCGGCACAGGCTCAGTCACATTGATGTAGTTAAAGTCATTTGTAATGATGTAGTGAAAGCTGTGCTCAGCCATTTCTGTGATCTTAAAGCAGCCAATGCCAGGTAATAACGCATCCCACAAACACACATATGTATCTTTTCTATATTGTGCTTTTAGTTATGGTTACTTTTTTTCTGCTTATGTCTGAATTGTGTTGAGATGACAAAAACAGGTAGCACTCACGGAAGTATTGGTGGTGACCTGTCTTTTTGGCAAGGGTGCTGCAAGCCAAGTCCAAATTATTGGGCATTTTGTATCGTGCTGCTGAGTTACGGCTGGTCTACTCAAGCACAGCATCATCACAGAGACATGTATTTTCCTTGCAGTCTGCTGTAAATGCCTGCTCACGAAGCTGCTTGGGATGATGTGCTGAGATGATCTTGCGTAAAATATCTAATTTTCTATTACCAGGATTCAAATCCTCGATTTACTAAGGCCAGAGATGTGATTGTGCTTGTTTATAGAATTTTACAAATTTCAAGAACATATAACATATCTGTACTTAATTATTTTTCCAAATATACTTCTTCTGTTTGATAATTCAAGTTTTTTGCTCTTTATTAAAGCTGGGCAAAAGAGCAAATTAAGCTTAGCCAATATTAACTTTGCCATTAATGCTTATATTTTTTAACCAATAATCATGTTAATTATGGTTATAAGATTTGAGATCCAATACACTATATAGCACAGGCTGAGGAAGATGCATTAAGGTAGTTTCAGACATGGGTGCCCCACTTATTCCTTCTATTTTTGCAAAGAGATTAAAATCTTCAGATATCGGTCCCAGGGTCATTTATATATGAACTCTTGCAATGACATCTTCTGTTGTAATTTTAAATGTCCTTCTTGATTCTGCTGAGCATTGCAGCAATGGTTGGGTGGAGTAGTTGAAAGGATTACCACTACAAAAGGTGCCTGATATTCTATTTCCTATCCAGGGACACTGTACTTTCTCATTAAAGTAGTTTATGGAAAAGTGAGTTTCCATGTTATTTGCATCTTATGTGGCAAGAGACTGTGTAGTAAAAGGTGTGATTATCCCCACCTGAGGTGTATTTGTGTGGATGTAGTAGGATGACTACATTCTACTAACTGACAGTTCTTATTTTATTTGACCTATGTTTTAATTATACATGTAATATAATCAAGTTCCTTCGGATGGCATCCTTGAATCTTCTTCCTTGTAGTTTTAAGCCATTGATTCTGGTTATACCCTTTGGGGCAATACAATATAAGGGTACTTCATTTTGGATATGATACTTACAGATATTTTTCTATTTTGGGTCCCCTGCATAATTTTTTTGTAAGCTAAACATACCCATCTTTTTTAACTATTCCTCAAAATGTTTGGTTTCCCTTCATCATAATAGCTGTTCTCTGAATTTGCTCCAATTTGTCACTATCCTTTTGGGATTGTGGTACTTGAAATGGACACAGTCCTGCAGATGGGGTCTGATCAGGGCAGAATGGTGCGGAGCAATTACTTCCTGTGGTCTGGACTCTGTGCTCCTATTACTATACCTCAAGATAACATTTGCATTTTTTACCAGAATGACTTGCTGAGATTTTGCAGAGCATGAGTCTGTGCTCAGAATCTAGATGAAAAAGCTTGCGATTCTCCTCATCTTCACTCATCTCCCTCTCCCCCCACCTCCTGATGTCTATTTAATATGGCTTAATAATTGAGTAGCTGTCCTAACTTAGTATTATTTAATAATATTTGGGATATGAAGATTAGGTTCAAGCCTTTCAGTGACCTTAAAACTCAGTGGATAGTTGTTTTCAATTTGTTGTATTTATATTTTGATGAAATGTTTTTCAGGAAATGTACAAAGTAAAAAACAAATTAATTGGATTAAAAAGCAGCATCACATACAAGAATATGGAGGGAAATTATCGGAGCAGAATACAAAATGATTTAGTTCTGAAATAATAGCAAAATTGGCAGTAGGGTTTATTTTGCTATAATCTATTTAGTAAGGTGGTTCAGGCAGAAAAGTAGGACCATTGTGAAAGAAAGTGGTGTTAACTAATGTGTTGATACCTGCTTTTAGATATTTTGATAATCTTGCATTATTGAGTATATCTGATTTAAAAAATCTAGCTACTGGTAGTATTATCTTCTCTGCATGTATCACAGCCAAAACCATGATTCATTTGTTCGAAGTAAAAAAAACATTAATTGAGACTGTTCTAAAACTGCATCTTGTGTTATATTCATGCATTGTAGAGATTGTTTATTTAGCCTTCTCTGCCTGAAATCCTGTTAAGGTGATAAAAGTAAATAGATTACTTTCTTCTGATGAAGTCAGCTTTCTTCTGTAATTGAAATATCAGTTGTGGAATAATTCCTATATTAAATCTTAATACAGACTTCTACTAAAAAGATGTGCATCATGCTGCTTTGTTTCCAGAAAGCTAATATATGATTATGCCACAGCCCACTCCCATTTTTTCTGGTATTGATAATAATTAAAGGTATGAGTTTATTCTAGTTACATGTTCAGTATAACTTACATAATTTGAACATCTTTAGATCTTCTGAGAAACCATATGCAAGTTGTTTAATTGCCACTGATATTCTTACAACTTAAAAAAAAGTGCAGAGAATTAAAATCCACCTGAGAATTAGATTGAAAAGATCATTGAAGTACTGTTTGTACTCTACCCTTTGCCGTCCTTTAATAGCTTTTCCAGTACGCTCATTTTAATGCATGTAGCAGATGGGGGAAACATGAGAGGATTTTTATCTGTAAATAGCAATGTTAATGTCTGTCAAAACATTCTTCCCTAGGCTATCTTTCTTAGCAAACTTAACAAATGAGCATCTGTTTTACTGCACATTCTTTACAATTGTTAACCTAAGTTAAATCTTATCCATAAATGCCTAATCAAGCATCTTTTAGTTTTGCAATTTTAAAAACTTAGGTATCTGAGATATGCAGATAAGGCCATGAAGTTGTGTGTCCTAATAGAAAAGCCAAAGAAAATTATAGATTTATTGCTGTGGAAACTATCACTCTGTTTCAAGTTATGCCTGTTAGGATCACAAGTGATCTATCATGGTAAAGAAGTATCAGGATAACTTCAAATACACATCTTTTTTTAAGGATGAAATTAAACAGATAAAAGGCTTAAATAAAGCAAACTCACATTCCCTTGGGAAAGAACTTTCCGTTTTCCTGGACCAGTTATTAATATACAGTCATGTGAAAAAGAAGTACAGCCTCTTTGAGTTCTATAGTAACAAATCAATGTAATTTGATTTGTTTTTTCTGTATTACAAGTATACATTTTGCTCCCAGAGACACTCAGTATTTCTTTTTTGAAAATAATGCTTAGTGAAGATGAGTCAGAGTTGTGAAATACTTTACTGCTTTGTCTTTCGGTACTTAGCACTATAGAAAAGTTTTCAGTTGCTTTTTAACACAAGCCAATCCAATATATTTTTGTATAGTTGTCATCTGCATGCGGACTTACATTGGATATATTTTACTGGTTGGATGTTTGCTAAATAGATCTCACAATGATATTACAGGTTATTCTGCAGATTGATGGCTTTTTATAAAAAAACAAACTGAAATTAAATCCATCTATTATACCCATAAAAATAGAAATGTTACTTAATAAATATTATATTAAAATGTAATAAAATGTACTTGAAACTACTGAAAAAATAAATTGTGATTTTCTCATAAGAAATGCATGTAAGAAAACTTTATTTGAGAAAAGAAATAAAATACTATGATAGTGCCTTCTTCAATTAGAATATTTATTGTCATTTTATCAAATGATCAGAAATTTAGTTCCCAAAAGCATGCTTAAAATCTAAAGGAAGAATTTAAATAATCTGGGCACTTGTAAATACCATACTGCAACTCTCTGTTATACTAAGTCTTGAAAGAATCACTCTCCCCAAAACCTCCTCTCAATTCTCATTTGCCTGCAAGCAAGAACTGGTAGGACCATAAAATAGACAAAGTACTAGAAAATGAAGAAGCTAAAGTGCCCTGGGATTTCAGAATACAAACACACCTGCCTCCATACTTAACAATTGTCAGTAAAAAGACAAAAAAGGCTGAATAGTGAACATGGCAGAATAAAAGAGAAAGAACTGGAGAAAATCACAAAATATTAAGACCTCCAAGTATAAGTAGAATAATTGTGGCAAAAAAATGCAAAGATAGCATCAGTAGGAATAAGCACCTTGAGTACAATCCCAAAACATCTGGATCTCTACTTGTATACTATCAGCAGCTTGGAACAGCTTATTTACATCCTGGAATGTTATTTTTTAACACCATCAGGCAAAATCTTATCTATCCCAGGTCCTTGGGAAGGACTTGATAGGTTAACAAATATGACAAATCCAGTCTAACTGACTCACTATGCAACTAATAATAATAATAACAATAACAATATGAAACTGGAAAATATATTAGCACTTCAAGATTGATGGAATGTTACTTTCTCAAGATTTGCAGATTACTAAGTATGTAAAAGCCATACATAACACATGTGCACATGGAAAATTATATGCAATAGTATATAAATCAAAATTTAAATAAGATAATATAATTTGTTGCTTCTACAGAAACTATCTTCTATAGAAATTGATGATCTAACTTGTGAGCTGCTTTTCTGTTTAATCTGATTTTTCCCCCCATCAAAGTAGAATAGCTAGTTTGCCCTACTCGACTATGCTTCATTTTTGTTTTAAATATAGTGCCGCCTTATTATATTTTATTTTTAATCACAGAAAAAGTGAGAGTTTTTAAAATATTGTACTGTTCAACTTAAATCAATTCTTTATATATTCTTACTGTTTAAATGATTTGCAAATCCTCTCTTTAAACTTTTTCAGTGTATCAAGGTTGAATATCTCAATACTTTGATCTTTTTTTCATGATAGGGAAGATTTCATGTAAACATTATTGTTATTTCTCTTGTAAAAAGTAGAACTAATCCCACTAACAATTTTATGATAATTTTATTTGAAAATAACTTGGATGTTTACTGGTTCTGTAGGTGGAACTTCTCTGTGATTCTTCTCTGATAATACTTGGGATTTGGAGATATAATTACTAACGTGAAAACATCTCTTAAGCTTATCCAAGAGGTTGGAAGGCAGCATAGTCCATTTCTATTGGTGATACCACTCTTAACCTCCTATCCTTTTCTTTCTTTTATCTCTGTGATAGTAGAGAACACTGGTTATGTGAGAAATTCAGAGAGAAATTCCCTTCCCCTTTCCTTACCTTTGTTGCCTGACCATATTTAAGGGATGACAAAGCATAGGATTTTTTTTGGAACAGTTGTTGGCCCTGTATACCTCCCAGCAAAGTCATAGACAAGAAAAATATTCCTGTACCTTTTCTTTGTTGCATACATGTCTTTTGGAAATGTATTTGGAGGATGAAATTGAGGCTCATAAGCAGATACTATATATCTGCAATTTGCTAGCCATTGAATGCCTAAAAGTAAAACAAAATAAATATTTCTAGAGGTACTGTAATGCTTACCAGCCACAGACAGTAGGATAAAATTATTTACAGGACTATGGTACTTTCTTAACTAATAGACATTTTTAAAACAAAAACAAAAACCAGTGTCTCACAATCAAGCCAGGATTTGAATGTAGAAATGTTTTAAGTTACTGAATAATTTAAGATACAGGTTTAATGGTAACTGTCTAACTATAATTAAATCCACATAAGCAAAAGTTTTGAATACATTTAATAAATACCACTAACATTACTGAATTGCACTAAATTAATATACTGTAGTACAATGAAATTGGAAACTTCAGCTTTTCTTTTGGATTAAAAACAATATAATGATATTTCTGAAGTTATGTTAATTGTGCTTTTTAAAATAAGCTATTTCACTAAACCACATTTTAAAATTGACTTTTTAAAGTAAAGAACAGCCTAAACTCAAGTTAGCCCAGATTTGGATTTTGTAAGAAATAGTCATTATTCTGAAACAACACAAGGTTTTGTGTTTTCCTGATTATGGCTAGATAGAACTAGTTTAGAAATCTCTTCCTCTCTTCCCTAGAATAATAAGCAAAAGGCAAAGAATTATAGTGGAGAAATGAACAATTATTCCATATGCCATTGTGAAATTTATTAGTACACAATTCAACAAAAGGAATGCTTTTCACATGTTTTTCTCTAGCTTGGTAGTTCTAACTAATGATGATTGAAGTCTGATTGCAGTGTTGTTATCTCATTTACAGATTGGAAGAACAACCACGGCCATTTTTACTGCATCCTTGTTTGAGGAATTCTGAAGAAGAGGCAAGATTCCTGCAAGCATGCTCTCAGACTCTGGTCTATTGTCTTCTGCCCTCAAAGGATGCTAAGTCTTTAAGCTTGCATATAGTCCTAGCAGAGATACTTGCAGCAAAAGGTGAGAGATAAATATCAATGGAAAAGAACTTTTTTGATATCTCCTTCCTAATTGCTATACATTTATTTAACTTGTCTAAATTAGTGTACAAATTGAGCAATTATATAAACACTGGATGACATTAATTGGTGGCCTAGCCAATTTGAAATTCATTCTTAGCTATTTTTTCTTCTAAAGCTTTAATTGACTGATCAACTGATTTAAAGCTTATAGCACCAGTTTTCCAGTGTTGTAGGGTGATGTTTACAAGAATAGATTAGCAATATTACAGTAAATTGATTTTCAAATCGCAATTTGAAATCTGTGATCACAATTTTTAAAAGTGTTGCGAACTCATTTTTTTCTGTTTCAATAAAGGCTATAGTCCAGTTCTAACTTCTAGGAACAACCATCATGGAATATTATTGGCAATTTCTGAGTATTGAGTAGAATTGACTTGTATGTTTAAAGAAATAACTTTTACATTTCTTATTAAAAGTGTTGGATTGATTCTACCTAAATGCATATTTACCTCTTGTTTTGTTTTTGTTAATTTTAGTACTGAAACCAATGGTAGAACTATTGAGTGACCCAAACTATATCAACCACATGTTGCTTGTCCAGATGGAATACAGAGAACAGCTGATTGAGCATCACAAGAGAGCTTATACATATGCTCCTTCTTATGAAGAGTTCATCAAGCTTATTAACTGTAACTCAGATATTGAGTTTCTCAAACGATTAAGGTATCTTAATGTTTGTTCCCAGGAAACATAACAACCCCCCACCATCACCTCTGTTGCTTTAATGGAGGTGGATTAAATTTGTCAAAGTCAAATATTTCAGTATTTATGGCCTAATGATATCATAGCCAGGCCTGGGTAGCTTCCTATATATGGTTTGCATCTCTGCGCCCAAGAATTTGAAACAACTTATTCTGCTTTGCTGACCACAGAACAGCAAGCCCCTTGCTGATCATTCCTGTTGCTCTTTTGAGCTGCAGAAGATAATGTTGTAGTTTCTGTTATAACTAAAGAGAATGTGGGATTTATTTGAACACCGAGAATCTTTTATATCTTAGATCATGTCCCTTTCAAATTTCAATTCTAATTTTCAGGATTTCAACATTTATCTTGCATAGTGTATTAAAGTTGCCATTTCAACAATTTTCATTTAATTCATAAACTGAACAGTGTCTTTGATCAGGCAGTTCAGCAGCTCTTTGAATTCAATTTGTTTTCATTGTAAAGAGTTATCTTGGGAAAACTTAGTGGTGAAAGCACTCTTGGTTTTCTTCAGCCTTGAAATGAGGAAGATCATTGATCATTTGGCATGGAACTGCTGATGTATGTAACTTGGCAACATCTTTCCTGCATTTCTCTTTTCCAGTGATAAACTTGCCAGAATACTTTTTTGAAGCACATGGCAGTTGTGGAAAAGAGCAATATAACCTTGGCAGTTCTCATCTCTGAAGATAAACTCCAGAACAGATTTTATTTTTTAATCTAAAGTTGTACACATGCACATTAGCCAGCTGTTTCATATAAACTAACACTAGCTGTGGTTGCATTGTTTGACAACATGAAAACTGGTATAATGCACTGTTTCTACTGATATTTAAAATATACTGACAAATATGTGTAGGGCTCTGATAGATTTCTAAATTTGCCAGAATGGGATTTAATTTTATTGTATACTGGCAGTTTTCATTTTCTAACCTATTTTAGCTGTTCTATTTTTCTCAACCAAACTCCTGAATTTGACAGAATTTCTAAACTATGCTCAAGGTTCTACCCCACCCACTTTCTGAGTCCTCTGTCTATACTGTGTGTGTGTGTGTGTGTGTGTGTGTGTGTGTGTGTGTGTGTGTGTGTG
>JANHFL010003704.1:353124-368331 GCA_032468155.1 Oxyrhabdium leporinum | reverse complement strand
TCACAGCAAGTATAAAAACATAAATATATAAAATTTAAAATACAATTTAAAAACGAATTAAATTACTAGCTGTAATGATTTATATGCCTTTGTGAGCAATATATTGCTGTGATGTTAATAAAAAGTATTGTCTTTCCTCCAGATTTTAGATCGAATACATAATTTGGATTTTATTAAGGTCAGAAAAAAATAAATTAAAAAAACCTAGAACTCTTACAAATCTTTTTGGCTTGTTTGCTGGAAATAATTCATATTTATCATTGATAATTAACCAGGATTGTTGACATTGCTTCCCTAATCTGAGGAAGTTTTACTTAACACAGAATATAGAATTGAATGCTAAATCACCTAGATGACCTCATTTAGGAAGCAAATACTTTTGTTATCTTTTATGGATGGACTGCAGTATGTAAAATTTTCAATATGCGTTTCATACTGTTAGACATTCAGAATTCTATGTATTGTGATTTTAAGAAGATATGACTGCTATATGGATTAAAATGTATTCTGTATTAATTGTTTAATAACACTTTTTTTTTCTACAGAGAACAAGGTTAAAGAAACTGCTGCAATGAAAGCAGACCATTTGAGGGCCAGAAACATGAAAAGATATATTAATCAACTAACAGTAGCAAAAAAACAATGTGAAAAACGCATACGACTTCTGGGAGGCCCTGTTTATGACCAACCAGAAGATGGTATTTTTGAGGATAGTGAAGGTCCTCAAAGCCAAAAGGTAGGAGAGCTTTGTTTGAGGTGGGGCTGGGTGAGACATATGGAATGAGTGAGTTGCCACAGAGCAGAATATTTTGATTGTAATTTTAGCAGCTAAATAGTGATTGTACTATGCTTCCTCCCTATAATGCTCAACAAAATTAGAAGCATTTAGACTGACTGGGGGAATCAGCACTTCAGTTTTTTCTTAACCAATACTTACTACTGTTTCTACTAAGGATACATGTGCCACTGAAAAGTGCTATGGGATGTATCCTTATAATGCAAACTTCTGGTAAAAGTGATCAATGTGAGAAAAGGTTGTATTGTTATAGCTCATACATTGTCTAAAAAAATAATCAAAAGGGACTTGTTTGTGTACCTACAATTTGTTTGTGTTTCCTCAATTCAGAAGTTAAGCCATTGCTGAACATTTTTGCCATGACTCTCAGTGGACATATTACTGTGTTCAGTAATGCTGGTCCAGAACTAAAATGCTTGGGAGAACAGAATAGAAGGCCTGCCTAAAATTCTCTGGAAAACAACAGAGACAGAGGTTCATCTTTCTAAAAACTGTTCTGTTTTTTTCTTTACTAATTTTTTTTCTGGGAGAATGAAAAATGTTGGTGGAACCAATCAGACGATGCAAAAGAACACTTATTTGGAGACCCCTATATAAATTAGTAAAGGAAGCAAGATGGATGGGAGAAGTGGTATGTGTAGAATTGAAGGATACAATAGCAATAGCATTAGGCTAATATAGCCCCTACCACCATCACCACCATAGTGCTTTACAGCACTCTCTGGACAGTTTATTGTATTGAAGCATTATTTTTGCATATTGCCCACAACAATCTGGGTCTTCATTTTACTGACCTCAGGAGGATGGGAGGCCGAGTCAACCTTGCACCCTGTCAGTATCGAACTCCAGGCTGTGGACAGAGTTAGCCTGGAATACTGCACTTTAACCACCATACCACCAGGGCTGTTCCCAAAGAAATGGTGCTACATTTTCTTCTTCATGTTGTATCTAAAACATGGAAGATTGCTACCTTTGGGGAAAAAATCCAATATTTGAGATGGGGAGAAAAGATGTAGTCTACTGAAGAGAGAGCATGGAAATGACATATCCAAGCCAAGATTCCACAATTGGTAGGGACTTCTGTAATCACCTAAAAGTTAAAAGATTCAGAGATGTAAAAATCTAAGTTTCTAACTTCAGGAACTGAAATAAATGTTTTAGTTTATAGACAAAGGTATTCCATTTTTTCTTGCCACTATTGCTTATTTTTTCTTTGGGGTTTAATAGTGATGTTATGTACATTGAATTTCATTGTTGCAGAGGCCACTGCATTTGCCCAATTTTTTTTGCCTGGAGATGCCTTGTACTTAGCAAGAGGTGGTATTACATTTCAAGGTTTTCCAGGCTTTTTTCAAGATTGGGAAAAGGTTGGAAGAATCAAGTTCACATTGTCTTTGAAAACTAATTGGAAGGTCTTGCTGTTTCCCCATGCTTGGCAGTATGTGAGTGGAGAAATGTAGAAAACTCTTTTTTACTTTGTGCCTTTGAGTCGATGTTGACTTCTAGTGATTGCCTGGACTATTCCCTGTTGTCCATGTGGCACCATTTAAAACATCAAAGAAGATGGAAATACTCTGCATGCTGTCTCTTACATCATCAGATTTCAATAAATGGTTAAAACCGCTGGTATGGGTGATTGAATTGCACATTTTAAGACACAAGGTAAAACTCATATCCTGAAGGGCATTAAGCTTATGCTCATGCCACAACTACTAGTACTTAGTCTATGAGATACTGCATTAAAAATGACATTTTTTTCATAACATCTAATTTGAGAATGATACAACTAGCCCTATCAATTATGATAGCAATCTTTTTACACTTCTCCATAGCATGTATGGGGAACGTCTGTATTATCTTCCTATTTTCTGAGTGTTCTTATTAATATATTCTTACTAAAATTGGAAAAAAACTGAAATGCAACTATTTATATGAGAGCTACTAATGAAAAGAGCATGAACCTGTTGACATTGCGCAGATTCTTACATATATTATAAGGAGCTTTTGTGGATTGTAGGGAATGTTTTTCTGTTCTAACAGCATGGCATGTTTTTAGAAGAATGTTGAACTTATATGGGGTATTATAAAATCTGTGCAGAATAAAAACAAGTTTTCAGGATCTTCAACAAATTCCTACTGCTCCTTGCAGCCTTAAGTAAGTAATGCCATGTGTGGGTTTACTGCACTTAATAGATATTGTAACCAGCTGACTTGCTTATAAATAGTTAATTTGTCATAATCTTATTCATTCCTACCTCTCAGATACTTCAGTTTGAAGATATATTATGTAATCCATCCTACAGAGAGCACTTTCAAATATACATGGAAAGAATGGACAAGAGAGTTCTGATCAGCTATTGGGAATCTGTAGAATACTTGAAGAATGCTAACAAGGTACATGAATAAGTATGCCAATTGTGGTTACTGAAAATTAGTCTTTCTTGAGGCAAAATTTAGCTTGTAAGTCAGTGCTGAATTTGTGCTATGTTTGAATTGGCAAAAATTCAAAAGAGGCATGAACTGTTGCCTTCCTCATTGCCAATCTGTCCTGTCTCTATTGCCTTGTTTCAGTGCCCTTCAGTGAGTTCTCTCCAAGCAAATGAGTGACAGATGGCCTGGCAGATTGTGCTGCCCTTGGATCATGTTGGAATAAGAGAGAAAGCACTACAAGCCCATTTGAGAACAACTTAAAGTATCTCATCCTTGGGCTGTATGAAGGCACCAATGTGGGAATATGGCAGAAAAATAGTGTTGCCAGAACATGTTGGTGCCATGTTTATATGCAAATTAGAAAAGGCCCTTTAGGTTTTTTAAATGAAGCTCGTAAATGGTAGTTGCTTTAGTACATAAAACCATTCTTTGAAGGAATGATACAGGGGACATATCTCAAAGTCACTTACCTTATGAAGAGAGAATTAAGAAAATGAGGTACTGAAAATGTAATCTATGGTATTTGATGATTGAATCATGGGTACTAATGGAGGCTGGAAGTCAAATCCAAAATTTTATAGTTGCACCTTTTTTGTTCCTTGTTACATTTTAATTCTAAGACAGAGAATGGAGTTGTGTTTTATGAATATTGTTTTGCTGGTTAATTTAAATTGATCTTATTATGATCATCCTCTTAAGCAGATGTGTTGTGTATGTACCTTGTACAATTTTCAGCCAGCATGCTAGCATATCTGAAATGTAACTGTTTGGTGAAGGCTGTTAATACCTTTCCTTCCAACAGTCTGCAGTGAATGCCTGACATCCATCCAATTTTTCAAAAGTAACAACAGGAAAACTGTTCACCATATTTGGGTATTATTTTTCAGTGGAAAATTTGATTTTGTTTTATGAACTCTTTAGTGTATCATATCTGTAATCTTTTGTTTTATTTATTCATATATTTTGCAGTGAATTTGATATTGTCATTTACATTTCTATTAAATTTATTCGTGATATTCCCTAAGTTCCTGTTCTTACTTCTTACAATAACTTTGTAGGATTGATTGGTTTAAGAGACAATGATTTGAATATGGAATTCAACACTCTGAGATTGTTTTCCATTGTAGTGCTCTTTAGGGGCACTGCACTATTTGAGGACACAGGTTGGTGAAGATCAGTCAAACCGCCAAATCTACAAACAATACAGGTACAATACAAATACAAGTACTGTATTTTTTTTGGAGTATAAAACGCTCCAAAGTATAAGACACACCTTAGTTTCTGGGGAGGAAAACAAGAAAAAAATATCTGCCTCTGCCTACCGGCATCCATTGGTATTCATCTGGCTAGCGTCTTTGCAGCAAATAGCAAACAGCTGGTCAGCTTCAGTACGTTATTGCAGCCTGATTCAGCATGAGCAGCTGATTGGCAAGTGGATCGGCCTCCCAGAATACCCTCAATCAGATGTTCCAGGCTGCAGAGATTGCCACAGGCCATCGCTGCCTTTGTGCCTTGCATTTTTGGCCTCTGTGCCTCACGTTTTCAGCCTCCGAACGCTCCGTTTCAGCCCCCTGCAAGGCTGTGGGGATTGCCACAGCACATCATTGCCGATCGCCGCCTCCGCGCGCTGTGTTTTCGGCCTCCACACGCCCTGTTTTTGGCCTCTGCGCATTAGCATTTTTGGGCGGTTCCTGGCAGCGGAGATTGGTGGTGATCCCCGCCGCCTGGAACAGCCCAAAACCACGATGCGCACAGGCCAAAAACAGGGCACGGGGGGGTCAAAAATGCAACGCACAGAGGCTGAAAATGCAATGCGCGGAGGTGGCGATGGATGGCGATGTGCTGTGGCGATCCCCACAGCCTTGAACGGGTCTGAAACGGATCGTTCGGAGGCTGAAAATGCGAGGCACAGAGGCCAAAAACGCGAGGCATGGAGGTGGCAATGGTCTGTGGCAATCCCTACAGCCTGGAACAGGTCTAAAACATGACACGCGGAGGCCAAAAATGGCTGAAGGGTGGGGGCCAGTGGATGGGTGGGGCTACATTCGGTGTATAAGACACACCCAAATTTTCACCCTCTTTTAGGGGGAGAAAATGCATCTTATACTGCAACAATACGGTATATTAAATTGGGACTCTTCAGAAAATTGAACTAGGGTAATCAAACTCACAATCAATATCTGGCAATCATCAAAGCAGCTAAGAATATTCAGTTTGTGTAGAACAAACAAAAAGTATGAAAGTTTTCAAGTTCTGATCTACCGGTAGGCAGTAGGGATAGCATGTACTTTGGTTTCTTTCATTATCTGCTGCTTCTTGGCCATCCTTATCCATTGAAAAATTTTGGAGAACCTCAATATTTTGAGCCTGTTCTTTCATATTGGTTGTATCTAATGAAAGTCTTCAGCTGTGGATTTTTTTTCTCATGTAATAGCATAGCTGTTTTTTGACCATTGGGTTGGAAGAGGAGTTGTTTGTGTAATGTTAAATTGTCAAATAAAAACAATATTGTATTATGGTCGTCAGCTAGCACAAACATTTAACAATTGCTGATGATTATGGATGTTTTTCTTTCTTTTCAGGCTGAAATACCTCAACTTGTGAGTCAAATCTATCAGGATTTTTTTGTGGAAAGCAGAGAAATTCCTGTGGAAAAAATATTATACAAAGAGATACAACAGAGTCTTGTTGGTAACAAGGGCATTGAGGTGTTTTATAAAATTCAGGCTGATGTTTATGAAACACTGAAAGACAGATACTATCCATCGTTCATTGTCAGTGATTTATATGAGAGGCTGATCAAGAAAGAAGAGAGGACTCCAGTCCAGATGGCATCTGATGACAAAGATGATGTGAGTTGTGCCTACAAATACTTTTCTCCTTTTTTTTTCCTTTGTCCAGTTAGCGCTTTCCCTTATTAGCTTCCCTTACTGTATTTCAGGAACTCTCACCTATCTTAGACTCTTTTCCAATTACCTTTTCCTCTTTTAGAGCCCTTACTGTAATTGTGAGATTACTAACATCTTCTATCTTCAACACCAAGACGTGTTATGTTCTGCTTTAATTTTCTTTAAAGTCCCAAAACTCCGGTTCTAAATGGTCTCATTATGCCAATGAAATTGTTTACCCAACTGAATAGTATGACATTCGTGGATAAGTGATTCTCTTACTCTTCGAGGAAGAAAATTTTAAGGAAAACAAATCAGGAAATTCTTGGAAGAACCATGCTTGGGAGAGCTTGTTTCTGAAGAGATCATGATAGTCTCTTTTCTGATTTATTTGTACCTTTTAAAGTGAAATACCTCTTTCCTTAAGATTGCTCAGAATTTCTTTTTAATCAGTCCTTAATCCTTTTCCTAGAAATTTCCTTTTTAAAATAAAATACGATACATTGGTCTTTAATGGTCCTGTTTAAGGTAACGTTCTCTGGAGAGGGGGGATGAGTCATGGGAACATTTTTTTTTTCATTGTGAGGATTATTCTTGTGAAGTGATGCTATGTCAGTCAAGTGCTTGTCCCCATTTCTGGAGGCTATGTGGGTCTGAATGGGGAGGATTCAGAGGCTCAATCCTAAGAAGGCTGCATGGCTGCAGATATTTGGGGGCCCTGCCCCTGGAGAACTTTCCTCTCTGCTCTTAGATGGGGTTGCACTTCTCACCCTACAAGACTAGTGCACAACCAGCAGGTGGCAGCTATGATCAAAATAGCCTTTCTTTAAGTGTATTTAGTGTGACAGAGTGGCCTTTGTTTGATCAAGAGGCCCTAATGTCACTTCATGAATTGGTTACCATAACACAGCCTACATGGGGTTTCCCTTTTCCTTTCTTTGTATATTATTTTTAGTTCATGCTTCCTTGTTGTATATTTTTTTTTAATTGTAATTGTAAGCCACCAAACCTTTGGATATCAGGCAGCCTATAAATTGTATAAATAAAAGATGTTATCTTCTTGATGCTTTCAGTTATGACTAATCTGATAGCAATGTTCCCAGGTAGCGTATTATGACGCTTGCATTAGTGCAAGTAGAATTCTCATGCACATTTTCCAGTCGAGTGTTCTTTGGCACATGCATTTATCATAATTAGAAGCTGTGTGAGCTCCTGATTTTAGAAACTTATGTTCCAAAATGAAAATAGAATGAGCATATATTGCCAGGTTGAGTATTCCAGCATTGTAGTTCTATGTATAAGATTTGTGACTTGTATTACAGATATAGGAATATAACATACAGAACATTTAAGTAGACGTTAGTTTTTTGAAAACAAATATACTTCTTATTGATTCTGACAACAAAATGAGAACTAAAATTTTATGACACTTCTGGTGAAGATGCTTTGATTCTCTCTGCCAAGGACTTCTGTATTTGAGGAGAAACATAAACAAAGTTATGGCAAAGGTTTTGTCATACACAGTTACAAGGCTGTAAATCCTAAATATGCTTTTCATCTGTGAATATAAAAATTGTATATAATAAAATATAAAAATATAAAATATAAAATTTGTAAATATTTGTAAATATGAGTGTTTTTATTTATTAGCATTTTCATTGTTCTCTGCTCAGAAACTCAATTTACCAAAAGAAACTTGCCTGAACTGGCACACTTTCTTCAAGTCAAATCTAAATCTCATTTTAGTTTCACACTCTTCATTACTAACTTGCACTTGCTATTCTTTGCATAATAATATGCAGGGCGTCCATGAAACTCTTTTAGTGATCTGCATTACTTGATAATGAATTCTGCTTCTCCTAGAGACAAGTTTGTGAACAAGTTATTGATGGAGGAAGCTCAGAAATTAATGAACAGGCCAGTTATGCTGTAAATAAACTACGCCAATTAAATGACAAACTTGAATACAAGAGACAAGCTCTAAATTCTCTCTGCAGTTCACCAAAACCTGACAAAAAAGTAGGTGGCTATGGTTTTTTAAAAAGCATATCAATCAATTGATTTTAGAATAATAGGCAGTTTTGTTTAAAAGGTCTTTCCTTCAAAGGTAAATTTAAGTGTTGCTGTCCTGTCTTCTCATTTACTATTGATTATATATTACTGCCTTTGTAAAAGCTCTTAAAACATGTATGGACAATCCATTCAATATTTCCCCAGGTAAGTGTGGTAATTATTTCTATATTTATGTCTGTTTTACATTTATTGGTCTCCAAATCTTGATTCCTAGTGTTGAAGTCCTCTTACAAAACACCAGTGGCTGAGCCTGGGAGAGAAAATTGAACCAAATGGAGTGCACATGTGTGTTCTCTAATTGTCTCTGATTTTGAAGATGGAAATAACATATCTGCCAGAAAAGCCATTAGTAACATCATTTGCCTTGACATCTGGCTTTAAGCCAGGTACCTTATTTGAGAGCTTGTATGGCAATTTCTCATTAGTTTCTTTCTACATTTTAACTATTTTGCCTTGCTTCTTTGTGGGACTGGAAATGGACTTGGACCATAAAAACAAACCAGGAATAAAATAGACCAAAACAATCTGGAATCATAAACAAGTTTCAGTCCCTGGATATAGAATGAATTTTTGCTCATATCAGTGCTTCTCAATTTCAGCAAATTTAAGGTGTGTGAACTTCAGTATGCTGGCTAGAGAATCAAAGGAGTTGAAATCCTCACATCATAAAGTTGCTGAGGTTGACTAATATTACTTTAAATAAACTGGGGTGTTGAGAACTGCTATTGATCAGTATCAGCTTAAGGCTTAACAGTGATATCTAAATCAACCTTGGCAGCTATTTTTCCATTGGCAGATTGTTTCTAAATTGAAAGATGAAATCAGTCTGATGGAGCGAGAACATAGTGACCTTCAATTGCATATTGAAAGAACAGACTGCTGGTGTGAAAATCTTGGCATGTGGAAAGCTTTCATTAATACTGGAGAGGTATGGCATGTTCTTTCTGTCATCTTTTTGCTGCTGTTGTTAAATGAATAGAGTCTTGCTAGTCAAATGTTTACTTCAGAGGTCTCTAAGAATGAGGTAAAGGTGGGGGGGTGGGTTTCATTGCTTTGAAATAACAAGCCATGGAGAAACATAGCATCTTTACTCTGATGTCATTAGGGAGTAGATGAAGCTGCAATATTCTATTGTTTTATTGTTAAGACTTTGGGAAAGGCTACTGAAAACATGCACATAAGACTTGTATAGAAAACCTACTTCGCTTCTTGAGTTGTGTGAAATGAGAAAGAGAGAGCCTGCTAAGGCACTGCTTATCATTTATCTCAGCATTTGCCTGTGTGTGCATACAGAGTCAGTTGAAGCAGTTTCTGAAAATGCCACACAAGCATGGCTGCGAGAATTTTTCTAAGACAGATGCTTCATATGTGTGATCCCACTGTACGGATCTCTTTGAACAATCTGCTAGTCTTTCAGTCCGCCAGTCTTAATGCCCTCTTTCTCTCTATATTTCCTATCCAGAGCCAAATGGAAATATATTTGTTTCTTACCTTCAAAAAACAATTTGTCATACATGGAAAATAAGATTGTTACAAAATCAGTTACCTGCAATAATTCTTGTGAAAATATGAACAAGTTAGTATATATGTTTTTTTAAAGTAGTGGTCCGTAGAATTAACATTTTATAACTCTTTATTTGACTAGGTCATTGAAGAAAATGGTGAACAAGTGCCCTATTATTCTGTTGTAGTGATATTACAGGAGATTGGCAGGGTTGAAGTGAAGGAGTGGACAATTGTCCGAAAGCTCAATGAGTTTCAAAGTCTGCATCGGAAACTCAGTGAGGTACAGAGAAATTGTGGAGACAATTCTTGCTTACCTTGAGAGTTCTGGTTGAAATCGTTTAAATCTTGTTTAAATAGTTTAAATAATATTAATAATTTTATTATGGAACATTTTTTAATGTTTGTTTTTTTTATAATCTATTTTGTATTGCATGATGCCCAGAGTCACGTTTTGTGTGATGGATGGCTGTATAAATGTGATGAATAAGCAAAGCAGTGGGTGAGTTCTTTAGGATGTAAGGGCACTTTATACTCGCATTTAATAAGGCAGGACTTGTGGGTTGTCCCAGGTGGAAAGATGCCACCACAGTATTAGTGCCATTCACAAAACTTCAGCAGAAACAGATAATTGGCTAAGTTTTGCTTCTTTGCACGGAGAAAAATGAAGCAAAAACATTCTTTTGCCCCAGTCCACACAAAAATTATTTATGAGAACAGTAAGCAGATTTGGAAAATAGGATTTTTGTTCAATTAAACTCATATCTTTTTTCCAGAATATATATAATTACTTGCTTAAAATAGTACATAGTTACTACAAAAGCATATTTTATATCTCATTCTGATCTGCATCATAGCAGTATGAAAAGTGCCACATTTTTTCTCTATCAAATGATGTCTGAAATATAAAACTTCGCTCCTGCATTTTATTTTCTCTTTCTTGCTCCATCCCATTTCTAGTTTTATATGTGTGAAAGAGAGCCCATTTAATTTTTTTTTCTCTTGCAGTTTCCTTCACTGCTCTTTGTGGACCATATTTTACCTATTCAGAGAATATGGCATGTTCTTTGGTTTTGTTTTTGTACTTTGAACTATTGAATTTATGGTAGGATACATCAAGCGCAGGAAATAAGGAGCCAGGATAGAGTTCAAAAGTTCTGTGTGTTTATTCCATGCAGCCTATACACAAAATCTGATCTACTAATGGTCAAGGCAAATTAGCACCAGATAAGAGTCAGTGGACTTCAAGGGGGACTGAACTTAGGTCTCTTATCTGGGCATAATGACTCCAAACTGATGATGGATTTGATCCCATCCTTGGGCTCAACTGGGTCATCTCCTACTGAATGAATTGTATTTATGTCTCCACTGCTAGTCCTTTTTAAATTGTTTGTTAGAATTGATAGACAATAGAAATGACTTTACTCTTAATTCATAAAATTGCCCAAAATCATTGGTATATTCAATATTCATTAGATCAGGAGTCCTCAAACTTTTTAAACAGGGGTCCAATTCACGGTTCCTCAGACAGTTGGGGGGGCGGACCAGCTGGGTGGGCAAGGCTAGGTGGTCATGTGACTGGGTGGGGGGTGGCTAGGTGGTCATGTGACTGGGTGGGGGTGACCAATTTAGGAGTCCATTAAACAATACACACAAATTAAACTTTAATTTGTTATGGTCCTAGGGGTGGAAAGCAGGTTAGTGAAGGGCTGTAGCTGCCTTGGGGTGTGTGTGAGGGACTTCTATTTGTGTGTGTGTGTGTCTCTCTCTCTCAGCCGGGGAGCCCAAAAATGGGCCTGTTTTTGGCCTCCTCAGCCTCTAGAAGGTGGGTGGGGGCCAGCAGGTAGGTGGGGCGATGTGGGTGGGGCAGCCTCATCCCGCATGGGCCAGATTAATGGCTTTAGTGGGCTGCATCCGGCCCGTGGGCCGTAGTGTGAGGACCCCTGAATTAGATGAAGGAAAAGTCAATAAAGTCATGCTTGATCCTTGGATATTACAGTATGTGGGTATATCCATGTTGTTTTCTTGGTAGCGATATGGAAGTGTCTTCTGTGTTATTTCATTGAATTTTTAGTTAGGTCTAGATTCATTTGGTAGGTCAATGGAAATACCTGCCTACCTTTGTTCAGAGTGTTAGTGTTAGGGAGCTAATTGACTTTCTTGTATCAAGAGTATTTTTATTTATTATTGTTTATTCAATTTCTATAGCTGCCCAGTTCAACTGAGTAACTCTGGGTAGTTTACAGTTTTAAAATTATGAAACAGTTTAAAAACATTAAAACAATAAAAACATCCACAAAATTAAATAAATACAAACAGCAGCATGATGATTAATCATCTAATAGCAAAGCCAAGTAATGGAGGCCTTAACACATTCCAAGCCCCAGGAATATTCAGATATAACACATTGTGGTTCTGCAAAGCGATGGCTACTATAAGTCTTGAGCTGGCGTAGGTTTATTTCTGGAAGCATGACTGTACTAAAAAGTAACATAGAGTAAGGACCTAGGTGTTCTCTGAGCTTTAAGCTCAGAGAACACCTAGATCCTTACTCTACATTACTTTTAGTTTTCCTGCAGATGTTTCATTACTCAACTAGATGACATCTTTAGTGCTAGGAGGACTGATTTGTCCTCTGTTTATATACAATAGCTTGCCCTGTCAGTGTTAGTAGGTTGTTGTTTTCTACTTGGCAGTCTTGATTAGGCTGTTGTTTACTGTTTGATTGTTTGTCTGAGTTGGTGGTTCCTTGATTAGGGCAATTCCCTATTGTTTTGAGATTTACTTTGGTCTAAGGTATTCACAGTTTTCCAGTTGAAACTGTATAGTTACGTTGTGAAATCAAAGACTTTTCATTGAGCCTTCCAAGCTGCTTGTACAATGAATGCATTCTGTTAGTCATCTGCCTGTCTGTCCTATGGTCTTGTGGTTAAGGCATCAGGCTAGATATCCAGAGATGGTGAGTTCTAGTCCTGCTTTAGGCATGAAAGCTGTCTGGGTGACTTTGGCCAGCCAGTCTCTTTCAGCCATAACCACCTCACAGAGTTGTTCTTGTGGGAAAATTAGGATGAGGAATGAGTATTATGTATGTTCACCGCCTTGAATTTTGTATAACAATAATAATGGGATTAAAATAAATATATTTTAAAAATAGTGGCTGTTACAGTCCTTAGAGTGTATGTTGTAGATGATGCCTGGTTGTTTGTTCTTCTTGAATAAAGTGTCTTCGGTTATTTAAGATATTTTGGAGAGGTTTATTTGGTTTATGTGGTATGGTGTAGTTGTAATATATTGATTGTTTCTGAGAGGTTTTTTGATGTATGACAGTGTTATGTTGCTTTCTGTTAGTATAACATACAGAGAAATTGAAAGTTAGCAGTACCTAGTCATATCATTTAATACATTGTTGTCTTTAGTTAGGCATGTAAATTAAAATGGATTAAGAATTAAGAATTGTTTCTTCTTACCTAGTGCTTTCCATCATTAAAGAAAACTCAGTTGCCATCACTCAGCAAATTGCCCTTTAAATCTGTAGACCAGAAATTCATGGAGAAATCTAAGAACCAATTAAATAACTTCTTACAGGTAAGATTCCTTAATTTTGATAATCTCAGAGAGTTCATTGTAGAGGTCTTTTTCTCCTTTTTATTTCTTCTGATAATACATCTTTTCACACTGCATCGTAAATTCAGCCTCTAGATTGATAAAATGGCCTAATTTTGTCATCAGTCTGTGTCCCTTTCCTTTCACTGAGATTTAGTGCTTAAGTATGCTTTTGAACAAATAGTGTGACACGCCAGTGTTTGAAAATGTGTTGAATGTAAATTTTTGTCAAGGAGATAGAATTGGTTAAAAAAAGGATAAGCCTGCATTTGTCTTGTGTTATATTCTCGAAAGATTTATGTATCTAGAGGATCTAAGGATCTAGAGCTGTGGTGGCACAGTGGTTAGAAGGCAATACTGCAGGCTACTTCTGCTGACCCCCTGCTGCTAGCAGGTCAGCAGTTCGATTCTCACCGGCTCAAGGTTGACTCAGCCTTCCATCCTTCCGAGGTTGGTAAAATGAGGACCCAGATTTTTGGAGGCAATATGCTGACTCTGTAAACCGCTTAGAGAGGGCTGTGAAGCAGTATATAAATGTAAGCGCTATTGCTATTTTATATTTTGTTCCGTTTTTGTATCTATAAGCAGGTCCTATATTCCATTACTTTCTGATACATTTTGGGAGGAAAGACTATATATAGACTCTAAAAATAGTGTTTATGTTCTGATGTCTCTTAGTAAGTTCTGCTACTGATAAATATTTTTGCTCTGTCACAAAATAACCAAATCAACTATAATGGATTGGAATATGCAGGATGGATTGTAATAATCATATGCAGTTCTTTCTTGTTTTAAAAATAAAATAATCTACTGTTTGGTATCTTCAAATATCATACTGTCTTTTTTTCTGCAGAAATTGCTTTCTGATGAAAGTTTGTGTCAGAGTGAAGCACTTTATGCCTTCTTAAGCCCTTCTCCTGAATACCTTAAGATTATCGACATACAGGGAAAGAAGTCGACTTTTTCACTATCTTCCTTTTTGGAAAGGCTTCCTGGTGACTTCTTTTCTCATCAGGAGGTAAGTGGATGAAGGAGAATTATTTTTGGTAGATAAGCATTGGTAAATAATGAGACAACTTTGTGTTATAAGCTACAATATCGTTTGTTTGTTTCTAATTCAGAGTGATATGTCATTCAAGGAAGTAACTAAATTACAAAGGTAGGGAATAGGTTTGCTAATCTTACTAATCCGAAAAGAGCAAAACACATTATGGAGTAAATTCAGATAAGATAGAATTGTGAATAATTTTAAATGAACCAATGACCAAGATGACAAATGGTTTTAAAAAATTCATTTGCAATAAACAAAACATTGGAGGATTTGTTGTATACATTGTCTTCAATTTCACTAGTTTTAGAATGGTTCTAGCAGTAAGTTCCCACATTTATCCCACAATATTTCAATGCTTGAAATAGCAGATCATTATTCTTGTCTTAGAGAGAGAGCAGAAATGCATTTAAAAGTTCAATTAAATCTTCATGCTCATTTTATGATATTCAGGAAGAAGCTGAAGATGATGATCTATCTGACTATGGGGATGATGTGGATGGGAAACGGGATGCCCTTGCAGAGCCTTGTTTCATGCTGATAGGAGAGATTTTTGAGCTGCGAGGAAGTAAGTAAGGAACTGGTTCTTTAGCACATAAAAAGTATATTAGTAGTTAAGAAACTGAGTAGTAATAAGTTACATCAGGACTTGAAAGGCCCAGGTTGAGGTGTGCCCAAAGCAGGGATGCATTGGACATCTTTGGACCAGCCACTCTATTTCAGTTCAGATTAGTTCTCAGAGTAGTTGTAGCAAAGATAAAACAAAGGAAAGTCACAGCTTTTGCTCGAGACAGAAAACTAAACAAATAAAATATTTACATCTTGTATAATTTTTAAAATTGATCATTCTGTGACTGGGAAGAAAA
>JANHFL010003704.1:327064-353024 GCA_032468155.1 Oxyrhabdium leporinum | reverse complement strand
TAAACATAGGAAGATTATTTTTCTGCTTGAGATCCACTAATGCAATTACTGTCAGGGATCTTATGAACATATTTATATAAAAACAATCTATATATTTATAGATGTCATGGAGGAAGACAAGCATGGTTTTAAAATTGGAGGAAGAAATATCAATAACCTGCACTAAGCTATTGATATTAGTCTGATAGTTGAAAATGTAAAGGATCTAGAAGTAATAAAATTCAAGCAATACATTGAAAAATGGGACTAAAATTAAATATAAAGAAGAGCAAACTAATGACAATGGAAAGAATGACATACCTTAGAATTGTCAGTGAAGAAGGTGGACAGTTTCTGCTTTTTAGAATCAACCATCAATTTTAAAAGAACAAGAATCAAGAAGTATACCACAAATTAGCGGTTGACAGAAGGTCTTGAAAAAGATATTAAAATACTGCGATGTGCCTATACTTAAAATAACAGAATCGTGCAAGCAATAGTATTCCCTTGACACTATAGAAACGAAATATGAAATTTGAAGAAACCAGGTAGGCAGAATATTAATGCTTTTCGACCTTTGTGTTGGAGAAGACTCCCAACAATAGTGTAAACACCAAGAAAACAAATAAATGAATCATTGAACAGATTAGCCCCCAGTTATATCTGAAGGCATAAATGACCAGGCTCAGATCTTACTTTGGGCACATTATGCAAAGATCTAGCTCTTCCTAGAAAAGGCCCGAATGTTGGGAAAGACTGAAGAAAGAAGAGGCCAACCAGCAGCAAGGTGGATGGTCTTAGTTACATTTATTCTGAAACAAGAAAAGGCTTATTGCTGAATATGATTGGTGAATTATAAACAAATACCTACAAATAGGTAAGGTGGGCTGAATGTAAACTTTGCCAGTTAAAGTGGTTGTAGGAGTTGACATTGATGTTAATATATAATGAAAGAACATCAACTGGAGGTTCTAAATACAGTAGATATAAAAAGTCTACACACCTATTAAAATGCTGGTTTCTGACATGTAAAAAAATCAGACCAATTTTGAACTGATTTATCTTGATCTAATTTTTTTTACATCTCAGAAACCTGGCATTTTAACAAGGATGTATAGACTTTTTATATCCATTGTATGATACACCCCCCCCCCAAACCAGGTTAGAAAGAATATAGTCTCTCAACTAACTGAAGAGTTATTTAAAGCGTTAAAGGTAATCAAGTAGCATTCAGAAATTAGAAATGGATTTGGTGCAATTGTTATACTGAGATTACATGACAGGATCACTTGACCCAATTACAATTTTGGCTGCAGACTGCATGGTGACCAAAGTTGGTATGAAGGAGTTTGCCAATATCCCAATCAAACAGTAACTAATACACTTATCGGGTGAGGTTGATCCATTAGATCCATTTCTAATGAAATCTTCTAAATTAGATGAAACCACTCATGTCCCACATCACTACTCAAACAATTAAGAAATAGGCTGGGTGTATATTCCAAAGCTGCTGGCCAGAGCAGAATGATGGTTCTATCGGTGAACCTGACCCATAGAACCTCTTTTCATATCTGGATTTAATTTCACTTGCTTACCCTCATTTTACTAGTCACTTGATCCCAGACACTACAGACTTTTATGGCTTTCACAGAATCAGATGACAAGTGACTCAGCTGAGTTTTGCCCTTAGCTTTCCACCGAATATGCTTGACGTAAAGTCCTATACCATCTGCTGAAAATCACTCTGTATAACCCTGGATTATCTCTCCACACAATTACATGTAGACAAATTATTCGCACAGGTATACAACAGTATACTTAAGTGGGCATTAACTGCAGGTTATACATTTACTTCTTTGTGCTGCTTGCTTTTCTTTTTTTAGTGTTTAAGTGGGTGAGGAAAACACTAATTGCACTAGTTCAGATCACTTTTGGAAGAACCATCAACAAGTGAGTGTACTATACTTCTTTTGCTTCTAAAAGTACCGTCTAAGAATTGGTTGTTTGATGCATAAGCAGATAGAAACAATCCAGATAGAGTTTGTGATTGACCTGATCTTAACAACAGACAAAACTTATTTCTACACATTTATTTATGTACAAATAGAAGGTTTCTGTCTAAGGTGTGCTACATTGAATGATGCAGTGAACATTCTATCCCAAGCTACACCAGAAGGACGTCTGGATTTGTGATCTCTATTGATTTGAATAGAAATATTATTATTCCATGCCTAGAAGTAACAGTAATGAAGAAATAACACTGAAAGCAGCGCAACTAACTTCTGAATATAAAGATATAGAATTGCATTGCACTGTTTCACCCAATACAGCAGGATACTTGGACAGGAAACAAAAAAAACAGGTTGAGTTAGTCAGGAACCTGAATTCTTCAACAGATATCAAAGGTATATCTGCTTATAGTACAAATATGAGCTATGAGAGTGTATCTAATGATAAGAGTTTATAAGCTAACATGTTTCCATAGAACAACACTTCTGAGACATTTTGAAATAAAGTATGCTCTAAATCACTTCTAGCGTGTAATCCTAAATCCTGAGTTACCTGCCGGTGTGTGTGTGTGTGGGGGGGTGTTACTTGATCATGCCTCCCTTTCTACAAGAAAATGCAAGACTATTACGAACAATTAATGAGTTTCCATTTTGTTTTGATTTTTAACATTTAAGTGACATGCATTGAAATAGAATTAAACATGACTTGCAGGAATACAATGCAGGGTACAACCTGTTTCCTATGTAGATTATAAAAGAGTAAGTGGTATGGTGCAGTTGGCTTAGGGAAGAGGAAGAGTTTTGGAAATGAGGAAAAAATTGTTGTTCTATGCTTATAGTGTTCAAGTATATAGTGTATACTTGTTTCCAATTTTTAAATGCCATGAACAGGAGACACAAGTGATACTTTCCCTATAGTTATACTTTAGAATACACAACTCTGATTTAGTGAATAGTATGTATTTTGATCAGTGATTGATACTGAGAAATCTATTATACTGCTCAAAGATAGCAGAAAGTGATGATGATGATCATTTTGATGGCAATTTGTAATATCCTCAGTTAGATATGATGGGAAAATAATAAATAATAGATAATAAAAAGGCAATCAGTTAGACATTTGAATAATGTAGCCTAGTAAGATTACTATCCTATATGTGGTTGATCAGTCATTGATCAGCACTGGGTGATACCTAAGAGCTTTGGCCTGTGATTACATTAGAGGCTCAAAACTGCTCTAACTATCCTCTAAAAAAAGAAAATCAAGGTGGGACCAAAGGGGAAGGTAGACATGTTTACTGTTCTGTTGGACTATGCAAAGCATTTCAGTGGGCATTTTGTGAAGCCCATTGGCCCAGCTGCACAAGGAGTTCTGAAGATGTGATTGTCTCAAAGAAAGAGGTGTCTTTTGCTTCGTTGCCCTCTATGAAGGGTGTGTTTTGATTGCTTTGCACAGCCCTCTGTTTAAGGCAAAAGCGGGTTCTTCTAAAATACAATTTTAGAAAGTTTTAATGGAAATAGAAGTGCCAAATCATTAGCTGGTTTTTCTGCTGAACAGGCAAATGAGCAGAGAAATTGTGTGAATACCAATATCTTTTTTTAGCTGTAATGCTGTGATACCGATAAAAGAAAAACCTCATTAAATAAATATTAAATAAAACCAGTAACTCAAATCATTTGTTTCAGCAACTAAATAATATTGAACTATATGTTAGAATTGCAAGCAGACCTTAAGATGCATAGAAATATATTTAAAATTATCCTTTCTCAATCTGGTGTCCCTGAACGTGGTAGGATTGTAATATCAAGCAGAAAACAATGACCTAATCCAGAAAGTACTATGGAGAAGACCACATACTTCTGGCAGAGCAAGCTACTGCAGATAAACAGCTAAAGTATTAAATTGAATAGATAAACCCAGTCTCATTAGCACTGGAAATGTTACTTTAGTTGGGAAATGAAATATCTGCAGTCAGTGAAGCTCAAGAGAATTGAGGACTCCACAGTTCAACTCTAAGCTACACATATTCTCTTCTATTAGGACTTGTAATTCCTAGTCAGGACACCAGCATGTGTCATCATCTGAGGTGAAAACAGTCTCCAGAGAAATACTGGAGCTCTATTTTATTGATATAGCTATAAGAACAGAATCTTTTTTAAAAATTATTTTTATTGTGCATTTTTCATTATTACATATTATACATTATAAATTTCATTATTATACAGTGTATATCACATTGTAGAATTTTCTTGGTTATGTCTATATTCACAGTAACAGTATACCGTCTGGATGTAGTATCTACATTCTCTATTAAATATTGATAATACATCTTATCCCTACATTGATTATAACTATTATTCTCACTACTTATTCATCTTCCTCTTCGCTTCACCTTGTTGTGCATTTTGCATTGTTTCATTATAAGAACAGAATCTTGAACGCCTTACAGTATTTTTCTTTCCCTCCTTCTTATACCAAAGCAAGTTAAGGCAGAGCAATTTAATTTTTTCCTCACATTTTCTTCCTTCCCTAGATTTAATTCACGTTTTGCTAGCTGCTATATTCCTTTTCCAAAGTTATCTCTGTGGTTCCCTACAACTTGGGAAAAATTGATAAAAGGACCCCACTGTCTTTCCAATTCACATGAATATATGTAGAAAATTATGGTAGCATAGTCTATTTTTAATAAATCAGTATAAAATACTTGTACTTTTTAAACAGTACATTAGTAAGTAAAAATTGGCAAATGCTTTTTTGCAATATTAAACTATGTATGATTTACTTTACTTAGATTACATCATACTTCAATTACATTAAATGACAAACAATCTATTCAACCTTTCAGCCAATCAGTATCACCTAAAACAACAGTGACATAACTAGGCTGTAGCAAATAGACTTAACAATACAGTTTCCAGTTTATTGGTGAGCATTAAAGAGATCCATCTTTTCCTGTCTCTATCTCCATTTCTAGCATTCAGATTCTATTTGTAGAATTATGAGGTGATAGCGAATTAGATTGTGTCAAACTATAGATTGACTACCATGCCATTTTTTAATCTTATCCTTTTTGTATAATAAATGTGTTGCACATTTTTAAAAAGTAGCACATCAAGAACTAGGTTTATTTTTGTGATTAGAACCTTAAAACCAAATAAAAAATAAATACCCCGACTATTAATATGTGGTATTTTAAACTGCAGTTAGATATAGTAATAATTTATTCTATTACTATAATTATTACTATAATTATAATTATGGTAATTATTATTTCCACTGTAATGTATAGAACAGTGTTTTTCAAATTTTGCAACTTTAAGATATGTGAACTTCAGCTCCCAGAATTCCTTGGCCAGCTGATCATTGTTCTTGTTAGGATTGTGGAAAGCTGATCTGAACAATATCTCTTAAGGTTGTTCCATCCAAATTGCACTTTTGATAGATGTATTTGGTATTACTTTCATTTCTAAAAGGATCTTAGTTGTAAAATGATAGTTCGAGACTATTTTCATGTTTTTCCTTAGCAATTTCCCTAGCCATTCCTTACAAGTTTATTTATTTCCAGATAGAACATATTCCAATCACTCCATGCTGTATTGTTTAAGTAGCATAGTATAACATGGGGATGTAAGGAAATTTTATGATACTAACTAGCCTATACTATCTAAATACAGGGTATACAAAAAGTCACAGACTATTCTGTAAATTACATTAAATGTTTAAATTGTTTGCCATTTTCTTCTAAACACTCACTTGTTTGACTTCATGACCTTTCAATATTCCTTGGTACAATTACGTTTTCTTTGATATTTGCAAATTATGATGTGATGGTCTTCTTTAGATTGTCTGACCTGATGCGGCCTGACAAGTTATACCTTGTGTGTGTGCGCGTATATATTTCTTTTTAGAAAAGGAAATGTAGGTTCAAACATTTATTTCTTATTGCTTTTCCTCCAAGACAAATTCGTGACACTATAAATTGGATCTTCAGTGAGCCAATGCTTGTTTACTATGTCAATATATTTCGAGATGCATTTTGGCCAAATGGGAAATTGGCATCCAGCAAAAAGCCTACAAGTGAACAGCAAAGTAAAGAAACAAAACAGAAAGCACAGCAGAAACTGCTTGAAAACATTCCAGGTGAGATATTCTGACATTATTTCAAAATTAGAACATTATTCTTTTGTTTCAAATTTTTATTAAGATAAACTGTTAAGTTTATCAGGATATAAAATATAAAAGAAAGTGAAAGTAGTGAGAAAATGTGGGAGGAAAAAGGGAAGGGGAAAATGTAGGGTAAAGGGAAAAAGAAAGAAAAACATTGACTTCCAACTCTTATTAGTCCAGTAGAATAGGATAATAACATTGCAGTCTCAACTTTTTACTTTTACATGCTAGCACATATGTTCTTTGGACAGTAGAGGTTAAATTTGATGAACAAACCTGTTGAAATAAATCTTCTCCCTGGCCATCTAATAGCAATAGCAGTAACACTTAGAATTCTATACCACTTCATAGTGCTTTACAGATCTCTCTAGAGATTTAGAGAATCAGCATATTGCTCCCAACAATCTGGGTCCTCATTTTACTGACCTGCATTCTAACCACTCCGCTACAATGGCTGTTTCATGGTATTGGATTTCAGAGTGAGGAGAAATAATTTAGATGACAGAGTACAGGAACTAGAGGTAGTTCCTTTTATTCTATTTTAGTAGTTAGACTTACTATTTTGCTGGCATTGTACCCAGCTTGGATCTTTATATAATTACAGTACTGTGAATATATTCCTATTTCATTATACACTGTATTTTTAGATTATATTTCTTCATAAATGGTTGAAAGTATTAAAATCAAAGTCAAACTTTTTTTAAAAAATGCTTCTTTTAGACACGCTCCAAAGTCTCGTTGGACAGCAAAATGCTCGCCATGGTATAATCAAAGTGTTCAATGCACTACAAGAAACCAAGGCCAATAAGCATCTTCTTTATGTGAGTTTAACTCAGACTGTGGGGTTGCTTGTTATTTAAAACTGATTCTTTCTCAGATCTTAGAAGCTTCACTGTCTAATATACCGTTTCATAGAACTTTTTTTTTTAACTTGGAATGGGTGAAATCCACTTAAGAGAATAGAAAGTTCACACCTGTTTTCTTCAATTTCTCATCCTTCTCTAGCTGGGTAGTAACTGAAGCAATGGAAGGAAATGGGTTAAATCAAATTAATTATAAAAAAGTTTACTAATTCTTGAGATATCCTCAATTATACTAGATCTAGTAGTAGACCTAGAGGTCTCTGTTGTCAGTTAATACCAATATATGACAACAATTTGACCCTCTACTATGCTTGAACCACCTGGAAAATGGGAAAATGATGGACAGCAGTGTACACACATGCAATTGTGCATATCGTGTACTTGGTGTTACACAGAGCAGTCCTATTCCAGAACAGAGCCTCATTATTGGGAGACTTTTTCATTATACTTCCCTACACAAAATATTCAGATTCATTTATTTAAAGTTGGTTGCAGATCAGGAAACATGGTGGGCTGGGCAATAAAAGGTTTTACCTTATTGTAATGCTTATACACCCAGCCTTCCTATAGCTCCTAAATAGTCAATTCTGGGGTCCCCAAGATGTCATTTCAGAAGAAGTAAATTGTGCTTCAGTCCTTCAGTTTATACTGTGATGTTTGATGTTCTAATGTCAATTTAGAAGAAAAAAACATTTTAATTTTTTTTCCCTAGGTATTATTGGAAATGCTGCTACTTGAATTGTGTCCTGAACTGCGAATTCATTTAGAGAAGGTTAAAGCAGCTCAGGTTTGAATGTTCAGATGAATTAGTAAGAAGAATGTCTGTTGGTAATAATAGACATTAAACATTTCCCTCTTTTCCATAGAGGGTTGACTGAAAACTTCTGAGAATTTGTATATTTTTCTTTCTTTTTTTTAGATTTACACAAAACAAAGCAAAGCAGACTTGAAAAGAACAGATGATAGGGTAGATGCCAGCAATGTGTAGTTTCTGGCTTTTATTTAACTTGTTATATGAATAAATCTCTTTAAGATACAGATTGAAATGTGAATGTTAATATAAAGTATATGAAATATAAAATATTTTAAACATTTACAAAAGGCATTTTGCTTTAGTGATATCTTAATGGATGTTGTACAGTTATTTTTTTCGCTGAGGATACTGACTGTTCCTCTATTTTCTTGTGTATGATGAGCCTTGTTGTACAATATAGGTAAAGATACTGTGTAAATTTTACTGCTTTTATTTTTACCAAAGATTTTCCATAGTTTGCAGCCTTTGTAAGCAATAAATTATAAAAGTAGAGTGCACTGCTTCATAATTACATCTCTCGTTACAGTTTGAAAGTTGGAGTGCTATTTCAGAGAACTGTATTTATTTGTTTGAACACGACAGACAACCAAAATTTAGCATTATCATGAAATACATTGTGAGTGAATCAGCCTTAAGCAGGATATAAATATCTTATCATCCTAATAAATTGAAGTGCAGTTAATTCACTCAGCCCATTTTGATGTTCTCCAGGGCATGTTTTCTGTAAAGTATCTCTTTTAAAAGTGCTATTACACCCTTATTTAATTTTATGTCAAGGTAGCCAGTTTAGCCATTTAAAGAACAGATAGGAGAGCTGTTAAGTTGTTAGAGTAGCAGTGTGTATTGTGAACTGAATTTATTAATGTGTCATACTAAAAAAAATTACAGTATTTTCAGAGTATGTATGTCTCAAAGACAATATTACCAAGAGGTGCAAAGAAAAGAGCCACAATCCAGCAAATATGGGAGAAGTTGATATTTTTATATTTGTTTTTTTTTAAATCCTAACGATTCACACATTAAGCAAATGAGCTTGTTCTTTTTAACAGTGAACCTTATGCTATGATTTTAAATACACAGATGTGTTGCAATGCATATTATGGTAATTACTGATCCAATGCATAAAGGCCTGAATTATAATCTACTTTTCTTCTGCAATGTATTATCTATATATTAGCATTGGTAACCTGTGTCTACCAGGAATTTCAGGGCTTACTGATTTCAAGCAATTATTCAAATGGACATGGTCTAATAGAGATTTAAATATATACAAAAAAAAGTTACCAAATAGTTTTTCAGCAACTATGGAAGAATGCTTTAGGAAGTCAGGGCTTTCAAAGGATGTTTTTAAATTTATTTTTAAAATTAGTTATACATGTGTACACTGCTAATTTAGTGTTCTCAGTGTTCTTTCTATTATGCAATGAAATGTTTTTATATATATATTGGGCAAACTTTTTTCATACATTTTATAGTAAACAAAAATAATTACTGTGACATAAGCCTACTAAATCAGTATACAACTTGTTAAAACTATATCATCTTAGGCAGTATAGCTAATTAGTCTATATTTCTTCAAGATAACTGAAGAATTCCTGGCACTTTGATATTCACAAGCTGAAAGGACTCTGATGTGACAAATAATCAAGGTTTTCCTGGGGGTGGTGGTTTGGAACCATTTTTTTAACCTAGAAGACAGAATCCATATAAGCTGTGTGAAGCTATGTAATGGACTGGTCACATTTTCCTCTTATTTGCGTCCAGCCTGACAGTGCATCATAAATAAATAATAGGTTTTCTGTGTTTCTTCTGTCATTTTCTTCAGCATCTGAAGATGCCGTGTGCAGGATTAGTGATTTCTATTCTTTACCAGTGTATAAAAGAAGGTGGTTTAAGTTAATGGATACTTTGCTTGTTTTCTTTGAAGTGTGTTTATGTTTTCTCTTTATCCCTTATCTCATTCTATGTAGAAATGATCTTGTTTGAAATCAGTTTTGAAAAACCCAAGAGAATTGCATTTTCTAAACCTCATTATTGTATTTTCTAAACATGATTATGGCAGAATTTATACTTAAGGCAAGGACTAGAGGCTTTCTTTTTCTTCTAAGAGGCTAACCAAACTTTCTTCACTATAACTACAAAGGATCACAAGAAATATTATGTAAGGCAGAGTATTGACATAGCACACAGTTTTAACCAAGGATAGCTGATTGCAAATGCCTTCAGAAATGTATTTGATGATCTTCAGTCAACTTTTATTATATTAACAGGATTAAAGAATAACTTTACAAAGTAATGGTTATAACTTTACTAAAGGAAATTTATATGCATTACTCTGAATGAAGAATAAGGGAGACAAAAGTTTTTTCACATTAATCAGAACCTGAAAGAAACGTGTTGCTTAGATTCAGCGAAATAATATTCTAAATTCTCCCATGATTAGCAGTCAGCTCAAGATCAGCAGCTAAAGCAGGATCCAATCGACATGCCTTTAAAAACAGACAAAAATATATTTAAAAAAATAAAAATAATTTTTTTAAATCTCTCAAGATAAACTGATATGATAGTTTTCCCATATGGAACATCTATCATGGAAAAAGTTAAACTGAACTCTAATTGCCAGATGTTTAGATTGGATTTGGCATTTTTGTCCATTTATCAACTCCTTCCCAGGAACCTAGGATAGGCACATGTTATTTAATAATATTAAAAGCATCACTATTACTATTCTTGGATTATAAATTCACTGCATTACTGCTGTAGTTAAAATGAAGACTGGCAATTGGTTATTTTATTTGATATTTGTAAAAGAAAAATAAGTGATTATTTATAGAGGAGGTTCACATTTATTCCACAGAAAATATCCAACTTGTCAGAAGGTACTTAATTTTTTTAAAAATGAAACATAAACAAGGAGCTGAGTCAAGAATACTACTAAATCATAGCTTGATCTAGGTTGGCACATTCCCCCCATATAGTCTTTCAAGAAATCAAATGCTTTCGCTTCATTTTTGGAGTATTTGCAGCTTGCAATGTGATCTGAGCTTCGAGAAAAAGTGAGTGATGTTAACTATAGTTAGTAGAAACAAGCTAGCTTCAAGCCATAGCTCATAAAACTATTTTGTTCTCAATAATTTTAAGATTAACAAGAGAAGCCTCCGTAAACTTCAATTAATCTAAAAATGGAAGTGGAGAAGGCAGGGACTATATGAACCTGGGAATATGGTAGACTTACTCAGAAGGTCTTAAGTATTCCCCACACTTAAGATTACAGTGTCCTTCAAAACAGCAATAGTGATGGCTGTAGATTATACATGCCTTTGATAACCATATAAATAGAGTATTTATTTAGAATTTGTATGATTGTGTCTGTACCATCTATCTTAAAGTAGTTTTTGAAATCTTCCACATCAAGTGGCAGTAAGCAACAAATGGGGCACAAACCTAATTTGCCTCAAGTAAGTCAATTTGATAATTGAATAACATATTTATTCTTTTCAGATATGTTTTAAATAGTTTAATTTTCATGTATAATTCTGTTTCATATATCACAGATAGGCCTAACAATAAACTTAAGGAAATGAACTCACATCCAATTAAAAAGATTACATTAAAATTAAAAACCCACTCCCCTCTTACTTTAGAGTAATAACTTGTAGCTGCTGCTAAATCTTGTTGGGTTCCTCGGCCAAGCTGGAGACATCTGGCCAAGTAGAAAGAAGCCATTGCAAGTCCTCTGCTTATGTAAAAAGGAAGACAATCTGTTTCCTCTGCTATCTTTTCAACATCGTCGTTTTCTGTTACTCTATTTGGACATGCACCATAATGTAAAAAATTAGTAATTTCAGAACACGAAAGAACAGTTCAAATAATTACCAAGAATATTTTTGCCAAAGCCTAGGGTTAGACTTTTATACAAAAATATGCCATCGTTTATAAGCCCTAAGTTCATGTACAGGTAGTCCTTGACTTATGATGGCAATTGGAATGGAACTGCTGACATTAAGTGATGCATCTATAAAGCACAACCAGGTTGCCTAGTGATGGCAATCCCTATGGTCCCAGTTGCAGTCATTGACTGAATTCCAGAGTTGTTAGGTGAAGCAGCTTCCTGCTTTCCACACCCAAGCTCAATGGGGAACTCGGCAGGAAGTTGCAAGTTCCAGGCAGGAAGATAAGTGGCTGCTTCCAGGTGTGGGATAAAGTGAGGGATTTGGGGGGATATAGGGAAGGGGTAGAGGGTTCATGAGAAGCACAGGTTGGGGAGGGTGTGTGCAGGTACAAGGGAAGCAGAGCAAGGTCAGAGAGAGGGTGAGCAAAGGACACCGTATGGATCAGAGGCAGCTTGAGGATGCCAAAGAGGTATTGCATGGATTGGGGAGGGTGCGGGGGAATGCACGAGGCAGCACAGGTCAAGGAGGGTGTACAAGGGTGAGAGGGAAGTACAGCGAAGACTGGGGAAAAAGTGCGAGTGGCCCATGTGGTGCAAGTGCAGGGGGGCTAGGGAGAGTGTGCAGGTGGGAGAGAGTTACCCAGCCACTTGCAATCTTCCCTGCTGGGGAAGTGTGTTAGGATTCCCCATTGACTTGGGATTGAAGGATAAAAAAGTTGGGAAAAAGACGATAAATTTGCTTTTATAAATGATACACCAAGATTATTGGCAGTATCTATAATGCATAAATAGTTGGTGAACATAACAACTTGCTGAGATGCCAAATTAACATATTTTATTAGAGAAAAGAAAATAACTACAGTACATTTGTTATTTTGTTCTATTTACATTCTTTTCATTTTCTTTTTATTGTTGTAAGCTGCCTAGAGTAGCCCCATTGTGAGATAGGTGGCAAATAAATTGGATGGATGGATGGATGGATGGATGGATGGATGGATGGATGGATGGATGGAGCCAGCCAGCACCTTGAATTGGACCTGGAAGCAAACTGGCAGCCAATGCTGCTTGTGGAGCAGACTTGTAACATGCTCTAGGAGCACACATAACTGCCTGCACCACTGCATTCAGTACCATCTGAAGCTTCTGGATACTGTTAAAGGATGGCCCCTTGTAGAAGGATTTGCAATTTATGATTTTGACAATTAGATAGGATACATTGTAGAAAGAAGAGTCACAAGGTAGCTTGGAGAAAGAGGTAAATACACAATTGTACTGTACTTACAACTACTGAAATAAGATCAGAGGTCACTTTTATCTTTATTTTTTCTCTTTTCACACTTCAGATTTTTATTCTTCATTTTTTTATTTTTCCTTTATTTTAGATTGTATTAATTTTTATTTTTATTTTGAAAATTTTCAACGACATTAACATTAAAAGAAAGCAGAGAAGTTGCATATGATGATCACGTGATCACAGGTGCTGCCACCAGCAATAAGTTGTGAAGGGACCCAGACTGATCATGTGACTATGGAGGTGTTCAGATGGCAGCATCTTCAAGAACTGATCATAACCACCATTCATTCAGCACCATCGTAAGTTCAAATGATCACTGAACAAATAGCCGTAAGGTTGAAGACTACCTGTACTTAAAGAGTTTTTATAGTTATAAACTATATTCAGAATTAACGTAGTGTACAAGTATAGCTATTACCAATTGCTCATTGATATGAAAAGTTCTTAATGTAAAAAAAAATTGTGCCTGAGGACTTTAAAAGCCACAACAGGAAAGATTTTAAAATGTTATTTATTTTTAATAATGCATTATTTTTAAATAATATACATATAACATAGTATCTGAAATACATATGCTGACCTCTTGCCAATTAGGAGCAAATGTTCAGTTGTCTACCCACATAAGTACTGGTGAATTTGATTTATGCTTCCTTTTTCCCAATTAGCTTCCCCTTGAAGAACAAACTAAAATGAATTCACCTTTTGGCAAACTCTGCTGTTTTTATAAAACATTTTCTTTTGTAATAATACTCCACCAAATGGCCTTTAGCATAGACATTTCCTCGATCTGATGCCTGATTGAGGCACTCCAAAGCAGCCTTCAAACTGTGACGTATGCCATGTCCGTGAAGATACATAATCCCAAGGATGCCTTGAGATTCCAAGCTTCCATTCCCACAAGCTTCTGAGTGCCAAAAGAACGCCTGCAGAAAAACAACTTTCCAAAAATCATTTGGGCAGGAAGAAGAAAAAGATTTTTGCTATGTTCAAGCTATGTGGACTGATAAGATAGAGAGTGAAGGATTATGCTTCAGGTTTAGTAACTGCCTCTGTAGCTACGCAGAAACACGAAGACTGTCAATCTTCAAAATGGCAGTGATACTCTATATGTAGCGGACATTCTTCAGAAGTTGCCTGTGCTGTTTAGATAGGAAATAATCCTACGTTTCATTATTCTGAAAAATGAGACTCCATAATTTGCAATTTAAAATAAATGTAATGTTCTTTATATGCATAATTCTATTTTCAGGCTGCCAGATATTTTCCCTAGGTTTTAAAACATCAATGAAATACAGTACTATTTTTTTTTACCCAATAGATAAGAAGATAAATCACTCAAGAATGTTGTTTGAGCCTTTGACCCAAAATCATCCAAGGAGATTCTGTGGCTGATGGTAGACTAAACCCTGGGTTTCCCCAGTTCTGCTCCAGTTTCTTAATCACTATACCACATTGGGTGTCTGTAGTTCTCTTCATCTTGCTGCTTCTTTTTACCATTTCCAAATGGAAAGAGACTCCATTTGGCCTGTTGAATGTAGGGCTTGGAATAAAACTATCCCAAAGAAGAAGCTACCTTTTTAAGATCCTTAGCATGTGCTGAATACAACATTCCAAGTGTACTCTGAGCCTTTACACTTGCTTTTGGGTTCCCATGATCTGCAGCAATAAGCCATAATCTAGAAAACAATAGTAAGTGATGATTAGATTATTCCCTTTTTCATTCATAGCCATGTGGAAGTTTCTCAGATGTTGTGAAGCTTACACAGTTCTCCAAAAATCATCAAACTGTAACTAAGCAACCCCACCCAGCATAACCAATGCTAAAGCATCTTGGGTATTGTAGTTCAACATCTCTGGGAAAACCACAACACTCTTATCCATGCATTGGCATCAAATTGGAAGCTTGTCCTTTACAAAAAAAGGTGTTTCAAAACAGGATTTTTTTTATTGTGAAATTATTCAGTGTCAGTCATAAAGCTTAGAGGGAGCTCTAGGCAACTTCCATTTCTAAACTTCCAATATTTTTCTGCAATTTCTGTTCTTTTTCTTTTCAACTGAAAATCTATTCAGGAGGGAAATAAATTAAAAACCGTGATTTTAATTGTTAACAGAGCGTTCTATCTAGAAGCACCCAAAGAAGTTGTCTCAAAATGGGGACATTTATGTTGAAATCATGGCTCAGACTATATTATTATAGTTTGCTTCCAAATTGGCAGGTTGATATGCCCATGCATGGATGCATTATAAAGAAAGGTTACCTTTCAGCTTCTTCTTCAGAAAATTGAGTCCCATGTCCTTCGTAGTAAGCTCGGCCAAGGTTGTAAGCAGCAGCAAATTTTAAATGTCTTGCTTTAGGGGAGTCAGAGTTGAGAATCTTGTTCATATATTCAACTCCTTTCTTCTACATGTGAACCAAAGCAAAGAATAAGTGATCCTGTCAAGACATGAATCACTTGTGAACAAGCAGCCCACTTGTATATCAGACCAAGTCATAAAAGGGTCTGCTGTTTGAGATGAAATGTTACAACATTTAATTGATGGAGATACAATGCCAACAGCAATTTCTGTTGAGCTGAAACCCAGAGGAGGTTGCCTAGCTGAGATACTTGGTGCTTTGCAACATAACATTAAAGTAGAACATATGTCAGAGTTCGATTCTGACCAGCTCAAGGTTGACTCAGCCTTCCATCTTTCTGAGATTAGTAAAATGAGGACCCAGATTGTTGGGGGCAATATGCTGACTCTGTAAACTGCTTAGAGAGGGCTGTAGTGCCCTAGGAAGAGGTATAAAAGTCTAAGTGATATTGCTATTTCAGTTAGAAAGCAATAGAATCTTCAGGAACTATCAAAATTCAAAAGAAGAAATCTTGTATAAATGAACTCTCTTATAAAAAGGACTTTTCAGTTCAGAAAATCATAATGAAGGTTTGGCTCTGAAAATTAAGCTATTACTACCCTAGCGAAAAAGATCTTAAGCCAGCGGGGGAAAGCTTTTCATATTAGCAATCTCAAGTCTGCCCTCTGCCATTCCTGACTTGATTTACAGAAACCTTGGCAGATGCACCTTAAGCCTTGTGGCCTGTAGGTTTAGAGACGGTTGTCTCTGATAGGTTTTCATAAACCACTTGTTTGGACATTCATTTAAACTGATTGGTGCCTATAGGGATACAAATATTCAAGGAGTCATCATCTCTAGCATGAAGTCACAGAGAAATAGACCTCTGTTACCCAGAATCTTTGCTTTCTTTGCTGCATGAAAAATTGTGTGGAAATCCCTTTTTGGCCTCACTACTTTTGAAATCAATGATTTCCAGAGGGTAGTGATGAAAGTGAGATCACAGTGTCAGAACACAACCTAGCCCCCTTTTTACATGTATTGTGAGACTACAAAGAGGGCCAAGTGAGTTATGTTGTAATGCTGCTTTCATCACTTGACAAAAGCAGCTAGCTCCTGCAGAAAGCTATGATTCAAGTTATGTTCTCTCTCAAACTTAACTGTACACTCTAGTGTACATTCTAAAACATAATTATTTGAATAGACAGTTTTTCCAACTGTAACAAAGCATGATATTTTGGATTCCATATCATGAACTTAACTTTACAGCCATGTTTATGGCAGGTGGTTGCATATACATTTTTAATCTAATACTCACCACAATTTAAGAGAAGTTATTCAATAATACAAATGACAAGGAAGACATATAGTTCAGCTGAAGTTATGTATTTCTTGGGAAAGAAAAACACATCCCTTGAGTTTACATTATTAAAAACAATTGCCTGCTTAGTGAAGTTAATTGATAACTGTATAGTCTTAAGGCATACATTTATTAAACAAAAATACATCTGAAAAATAGGTAATTTGGGGATCCATAGATGAACACAGTATAGTCCCTGAAGAGAATAGAATATCACAGAGTTGGAAGGGGCCTTGGAAATCTTAAGAGTCCAACCACCTCCTCAAGCAGCAGAGCCTTTACCCTTTCAGACAGATGGCTGTCCATTCTCTTCTTAAAAGCCTCCAGTGATGGAGCATCCACAACTTCTGATTGATTGTTCTCAGGAAATTTCTCCTTAGTTCTAGGTTGGATCTCTCTTACATTAGCTTCCATCTGTTGCTTCTTATCTTGCCTTTGGGTGCTTTGGAAAATAGGTTGACCATCCTTCTTTGTGGCAGCCCTTCAAACATTGGAACACTGCTATTGTGTCACCCTTGGTCCTTCTTTTCATTAGATTAGCCATACCCAATTCCTGCAACCGTTTATCATATGTTTTAGTCTCCAAGCCTCTTATCATTTTTGTTGCTCTTCTCTGCATTTTATCCAAAGTCTCAACAACTTTTTTATAATGTGATGACCAAAACTGGATTCAGTATTCCAGGTGAGGTCTTACTAAAAGCTTTATAAAGTGGCACTAGTACTTAACATGATCTTGATTCTATCTATCACTTAATTCATCCTAGGATTGCGTTGGCTTTTTTGGTTGCTGCAACACACTACTGACTCATATTTAAATGATTATCTACCAGGACTCCAAGATCCCTCTCGCTGCTATTGAGCCAGATATTACCAAACCTGTATCTGTACTTTTTGTTTTTCTTGCCTAAGTGTAAGACCTTACTTTTCTCTGCATTGAATTTTATTTTGTTAGAGTCTAGTGTTCAAATATGTCGTGATCCATCTGCCAGCTTAGTGCCACCTGCAAACTTGATGAGTTCCCCTTCTATTCCTTCATCTAACTAGTTTATGAAGATATGGAAGAGTACTGGGCCTAAAATGGAACCTTGAGGTACCCCACGGCTTACTTTCCTTCATGTAGATGTAGTTCCATTAAGGACTACACGTTGAGTGTGATTTGTCAGCCAATTACAAATCCTTCTTGTGGTGATGCTGTCTGTCCCACATTTTTCTAGCTTACCAAGAAGTAGGTTGTGGCCTACTTTGTCAAATACCTTACTGAAAATCCAAGCATACTATATCCATTGCATTGTACTTGTCCACTAATTTAGTCACTTTGTCAAAGAAATAAGATTCGTTTGGCGTGATCTGTTTTTGACAAACACATGTTGTCAAAATGGATTATTCATGCAGAAGATTCTCAGAGAGTCATTGTAGTTCTGTATTTTGCATATGCCATATAAGCAATTCAATATCTTGCAGACTTGTAGCTATCTCCCATGTTCTGTACAAAGGTATTTGTAAAGTGAAGATAAATCTTTCCACCACTGAGTTTTTGTGTTTCCTGTGCTTGTGTAATTAAGAAATGCCTGTGTTCCTAAGGACTCAGAGAAACATACATGCAAACAAATGTTGAATCTCAATACAGAACTTCATATATATTGAATCATGGAATTAAAAGATGTGCAGTTTCATTCCCTTTGCATTTTTCTTGTTCAGAATTTGTGTGACTGTTGAATAATAAACTTCTGTATATAATTTATTTATGAAAATTAATGAATATCTACTTTCTAGTTGCAACTTACAGAATTTGGAGGAGTTCCCAATCCATCATAGTACATTACACCCAACTGATACATGGACTGAAAATCCGTGTTTTGTTCAAATTGCAATAATGCATCTTCATACCGTTTCTGTACCAAGCACACAGAAAATCAAATATTTAGGATTAAATCAGCTAGTAAATCTTACAGACTGCTGAATCTTTCAGAATATTCCTATCTAGATACTATATTGTTAATTTAAAATAATTAAAAGGGTGACTAAGCATCCTAAAATTTGAAATTAAGTCCATCTAGGACAGTAGTACTTCATCAAATTCAAACAATAATGCTTATAAGAGATATTTATACCTGATTCCTTAGATCCTCAGAACATAAACAAAAGCTTAACAGCAAATAGGTTCCTGGATGGAAACCTTGCAAAAGAGTAAATTGCTTGGATCCAAATTCTTGGATCTTCATTTGCAATAAGATAAGTGCATATTTCTCCTCTGAAGAAGACATTCTGGAAGCTATGTTGTAGAAAGTATACTTCTTTGTACTGAGTGCTAGGGAACATTTGTAGGAGATTGTTATTGCACCTAAGCATCCAAGCATCTTGGCCACTATGTGAATAGCACAGACTAATTAGGCCATTGTTTTCATTCTATATGGTTCTTATGAAATGAATGACAGGATCCTTGTAGGCATGTTTGTTGAATAGATCATTGGCTTTTCTTGTTAATAGAGGGGACATTTGCAAACCCTTCTTTATTAGTGACCCTGGATTCTTATCGTCAATCAAACTGGAAACCTAGCAGCACTTAATAACTCAAGCAAGCATGACAAATGGTGGGGAATGCTTGGGAACTAAAATTTTAGTAATATAAGTGAGTGCCATAGGCTGTCTACTCCTGGATTAGAATATGGATGCATAAACTAAGACCACACATAACAGTCTGTCAGTATTTGCAACCCATATTTATTGAGCAAGACATACGGGCCTGATTTACTTATTATTCTAAATCAAATTCAGGAATGTGTGAACCAAGCCAGTAGGGTAGCTTTCTATATTCTTAATTACACTAAAATCAACTATTTTCTCATGCTTGAAGCTATTCTACTGCATGGGAAATATCAAACTGCCCAGCCCAGCTAATAAGACCAGTGAAGTTGGGAATTATAAATGCTACAGTTTCTGGAAAGCACCAAATTGGGGAAATGAGTTCTAAAATATTGGCATCTGAAATTGTCCTTAATCCTTGCTTTTGATGGTATCCCCCTCCAGCATTCTTTACGTTCTTTTAGAAGTTGTAGAATTTCACCTCTTCAAAATAAAGTTGCCCTTTGAGAAAATATGCCAATGGCTCTCCATCTTTGATTCGCTTTTCCAGAAGTTGTTCAGCCTTTGCAAACAGGAAACTATGATCGGAAGCCCCTATTTAAAAACAGAGACACAGCTGTGGTTGTTTATGAAGTAATCAGCATATAAAACATGCAGGGAAGCTTTTTGGACCAGATTTATTTTTTCTTAATGGGCATTTGTTGAAGCTGCATACTAGTTAGAGATGGGTGGAAATTAATCTCATTTATGATGAGGGATGAATGAACATAAGTAGTAGCATGAAGATGCTATAAGGAGTTGGATCCAGAGGCCTGGTGACTTAATTAAGCTGGCAAGCAGACAGATCTTAGGGATGCCATCCTGATTATATTATATAAATCCATGTTAAAAACTCAGTTTTCATCTCAGTTCTCTTGATACTTTTTCCTTCAACTCTGCTTTTTCTTTTAAAGATCCTGTAGGCAAAGAAAATGGCCCCAATCCAAAGATCATTGAGCACAACATGTTACTTAGTTTTAGAAAATACTGTTCATGCTGTGGAAGAAAAGGGGCACATTTCCCTTATTCTGCCACTCAGTGCTGACTGCACTGTCTGTCAGGAAATATGCATGAAAATGCAATCCATCATTCATTGTGCTATGTGGATACCATATTTGTAGGTGGAATACTTCATGAGGAATCTAACATAGAAAGCTTGGGTTTTGGGCTGTACTGGTGTGCCGACACTTTAACATTATTTGAATGTAAACTTGACACTCAAACAAAAAGGGAAAAAAACTCTAAATGAAATGCAAGCAGGAATCATTGATTACATCAACAGTTGTTACTTGCATGTCAAAATACAAAAAATAGAGACAGAGCAACACTCCATCAAATGTGTTCCCACTCACATAACTGTCTATTTGTTCAAGGAAAATGTTACATAATAAACTGCAATACCATAAGGGGGAAGTGATGTATACAGATAGTCCTTGACAGATGACCACAACTGAGCCCAAAGTTTTTTTAGTGAGACATTTGTTAAGTGAATTTTGCCCCATTTTATGACCTTTCTTAGCTCAGTTGTTAAGTGAATCACTGCAGTTGATAAGTTAGTAACCTGGTTAAGTGAATTTGGCTTGACTTCGCTTGTCAGAAGGTCACAAAAGGTGATCACATGATCTTGGAACATTGTGACCATAATAAATATGAACCAGTTGCCAACCATCTGAATTTTGATCAGATTGATCATGAGCAAAGCTGATAACTGTGAAAAACGGTCATAAGTCACTTTTTTGGTGCTATTGTAATTTTGAATGGTCACTAAATGAACTTGTAAGTCGATGACTACCTGTATTCCTTTATTTTCTAAACAAATTTAATGAAATATATTTCCTCAACAAAGGGTCAATGCTTTGCTGAGAAGCACTGCAGTGCTATTGATATGTTTGACCCTGCAGAACTATGCATATAGTAGAAGAAGAGATGAGATGTAGGGTGGTTTACACTGAGAACTAAATCAAAAGGCTCAAATCTGCCATGGTTTTCTAGTTTTGTTTAGCTATTTGTTTAAACCAGGATTTTATCCCATATATAATAATTAACCAGAATTTTCTGAGTAGTGTTTTTGTTCTGGCTGCAAGTAATAGAGAAGACAGAAAAAAGCATGATTCCCTGGAAGATTAGCTCATTTATAGAAGGCAGCAGCATAAGCCCTCTACCTTTCTTGACAAAAAGAACTGCCATTTTAAAGAAGAGAACCTATGACACTTTGCAAAAACCTCTCTTCCTTTTCTTGGCAGAAGTTGAGACTGTTTATTACAACTCCTGTAATCTTGATTTTCCAGTTGTTCAGGAAACAAGAGAATGACTTCTTATAATTCAAGTACTATGAAAGTATCCCTTCACCTTATCCCATGATAAAAAATAAAGAAATGTGGAAGCTAGAAAGTGTATTCTTTTGTTACCTTGATTGGATAGCCATTGTAAACTATTCAATTCATTAGTGGACTCCTTTAAAATGTACTGGAGAACAGTCTCAGTACTATGTTCACGAGGTAGAGGTTCACTGGTTGGCTTCATTTTTCTCTTTTATATTATTCCTAATAAAAACTGAGAAACATACTTAAGCCTTGAGAAATGGTTACTTGTTTCGCCTTTAACCATTACTTTCCTTAGGATACCAGCCTTTTTTTCCCCAAAGAGTTGCTTCTTACACTGATTTCTAATTATTTCCCATTGACCTCATTGGGTACGCATATTTACGTGTTTATTCATTTATTCATTCATCAAACTCATGATTCTGGATTGCTATCAGTATTAAAATATAAAGTCACAAAAAGCAGAAAAACAACAACATATAGAGAAGCAACACCCATAGTTAAAAACAGACCCACTATTTACAAGTTAACCTAATTGATGCACTTAGCCACACTCCTGATGATAAAAGAACTGACCATGTACTGGTAATTCCTGGGTTATGATGGCAATTGGAACCAGGATTGCCTGCATAAAGTGTATTGCTTAGTGATGGCAACGCAGGATGAGACAGAATGTTAGGTAAGGAGCATGGGCATGTGTGGGGATGGGAAGTGCCATGTGGGGGGGAGGCCAGGGACATCCTCTGAGAACCAGCACAGCCGATAAACTAAATGAGGAATGCCAGAAGAGGGCCTGGGTGCCTGGACTCTTAATTTAGCACCCATACTACATTGCTGCCTCATATTCCAATTGTGATTAATGGATTGTAGCAAAATATGCATTATTTTTAACTCTAGTATACAACTCTCTGACTTTTTATTCATTGTATTACTTCTCTGCTCTCTTCCAGAGGCTTAACGCTCTTCCCAGCACACTCAGAGACTTCTAATTGTATACCACTGGAAAAAAAAGGAGGATACTCCTTGACTTCCAAAATTTTTACTACAGAGAATTTCTAGAATTACAAGTTTTTCAAGAAGGAGCAACAGTGGAGGAAAAGCAAATTTAGCAGTTTTGCCAATTTCACATTAACTTTATTACCTGTCCTTTGTATATCTCCCTAGTGATTTTAAAAGCTATTTTGCACAAAACCCACATATTATTCTGTCTATTTATTATATTTCCATTCAAAATGCATGTCATATCACTCATCTGAAATTGACTGATAGATTTCCCTTTGGTAGCAGAATAAAACCATAAATTGTCTTTTACCTACAAGGTGAAGCGGAATCTCCACATAATCTGATGAGGTACTCCATCAGACTAGACATCTAGGGCTGCAATGAAAGGTATCTCTACAAACTCTTATTTTGTCCTTTGTTAGAGGAAAACAGTTGTACACTGCCTGAGTTTGCTGAGGATAAGTCACAAGTAATACATGCATATAATAGTGGGAAGAAAAAACCTTAATAAATGGAAACCAGAAACACCTGAGAGGATGTTCGAAGTTTTAGGCATATTTGATTCTTTCATTCTATAAAATTAATTTTCTTCTCATCTGGGTCACTTTCAATCACCAAGGGTGCTGGCCTACTTTTAGGCAGAAGTGTTTTCATGATAAACATGTTTAATCCTCCTGCCTCTTCCCCACAACCACAATTATATGAGATAAGCCAAGCAGAGCGAGCGGGTGGGTGAGGGGAGAGGAACCGGCTCAAAGTCAACCAACTGACTTTCACGCTTAGAGCTCAAATCTGGTTTCCAGCCAGCTCCTGAGCCACTATGCCAAACCACTATGCACCAATACCAGAGAGTGCACACCTGTTCCTCCTCCAGGGTCCCCATCTTCCCAGCTGCCCTTTGATGGCCCAACATAGCTGGAGGGCAAAAGGGTAGGGATGAAGTTCTCCAGAGTGACCGCATCAGGATATGCCCGAGATCGCCAGAGCTCTCCTAAGGAGAGTAAAATAATTACGATCTCGCTGGGTCTCCCCCCCCCATCTCTCTCTTTCTTTCCCTCCCTCTCTCCCTCTCTCTCACACGCACACGCACACGCACACACACACACAAACCGACAAAGCGCTTTCCCACCTTCATCAAAGCTGTTCCACGAATTAAGGACTAGGCTAGGGCACCGCAAGAGTTAACCGTCTGCCTCTCGCTTTTTCAAGTCCTTTTGATAATCGTTACTTGGAAACGTACTACAGTACTTGGATTGCTGACAAAAGCGGCGTGAGAGGGAAAAAAAGAAGAAGAAAGGAGCAAAATGAGCCCGCCCGATTCAATTCCCATGAATTGTGACTCACTGAATTCATCTGCCATTCCCATCGCGAATTGCGCCTTCCCGCGTGTAGTCGCAAATAACCGAGACGTAGGCCGCGCCGCAAGCACGCGTCGCTTAGCAACACTGGTACCAAGAGTTTCCCCAAAGGCCACGCCCTGCCATCACCCCTCCTTCACTTTCACGTCCGCCTGAACATGCGCGCGCGCTGACAGAGAAGCGGAGCAGCGAAAGAAACAGTAAGGCGGTCATTTCAGTCTCGTCAACCGGGCACTTGAGCGGAGGAGTTCCTCGTTCTGGAGCCCTATTTTTCAATTTTGGCAACTTTAAAGATGTTTGGATTTCAACTCCCAGAATTCCCCAGCCAGTCATGATGCAAGCCGGTCCTCGTCCTCTAACCCTAGCAATAGAATAGAGCAAGCACCTCAAAAAATAGTAGGTATTTCTTCCAAACGCTTATACAACATTTGATATAGTTCTGAAAGCAATATGAATGAGTCGTACAAAGAGGTGAACTTGTAAATAGAAAGGGAGAGGGACTCAAATACCAAACAATAATGAGGGGAAGTTGTAGGGATCCCCATTTGTACTTGACAAATCTTGTCTGAAATAATAGCAATCTAAAGACCAAGGGAGAAATAGAACTTGGGAGATATGATTATAGTGCTCAGCAGAATAATTTTACAGCACTTTTAAAATTTGTTGGTAACAGTTTACTTTGGTTTTTGGATAGTATTATTTTATTATTGATTTTAATGAATTACTAGGAGTCTAGCAGCATACAGACTTAATAAAGTATTACCTTATTTTAACAAAGGCAATACACAAACATTTTCTTGGCAATTAAGAATCTAATAAAATTCAACCATAATTGCTTATTGTTATCCCACAAAAGTGGATATCCATCAATAATAAGGGAACAATATAAAATGTATAAAAGAACACTCCAACCTCAGAAATTCAAAAATATCCATAACATTAACAAGCTAATTGGGCCAGAAGAGAAATGATTTTCTTGGGGTACAACCACAGTACTCAGAATAGTTTATCTTTACATTTCTATTTAAAAATTAACTGCTGAAATCTAAAAATTATTTGCTAGAAAAACGTAATGATAAACATATAAAAACAAAATTTGATTGCTGCTTTCACCAGAAGTTGATCTTGACTTAAGTTCAAAAAATGTTGCCTATGATATACTTTCTTCCAGTTAAAGGTTACAGACATGAGTGTTTTAGTATATAGATGTTGGTCATCATATAGGAATCTCAAGACAATCAAGCTTGGCTTAGTCACTTTTTCATAGTACTCGCCCAAGAGAAGCAGTGATGTGAAGTATGTTTCTCTTCTGGTTTCCTTTATCTTATATAATAATGAAGAGAGAAACATCTGCTGCTAAAATGATCATGTAATGCTGGTCTTATTGATTTAAGGGACACTAAATATGTCCCTATGATGTGTATAGTCAAACACATCTTGGACTTCTGTTGAAAGGAAAATCCATCTGGTTCAGTTTCAAGCCGGGAGAAAGACGGTATAAACAACATACAGGCTAATTGGAAAGAAAGTTTAATGATGAACAGAACCAACAGCAGTTCTGGGTCAGCTGAACAAAGATTGAATGAGTGGATGGATCTTTGTAGATTTCTGTGACTTTGAAGTTTGAACTGTTCTAGCAGTGGTGCAATGAAGGGGCTTGTGTTCTGAAAGGGTGTTGGGCAATTCCTATTGTGGCTAATGGTTTTCGTCCTGTGTTGGATCTTGGTGAAGGGCTCCTTTCTAATCCTACCATTCTGGCTTTGTTAGCTATCAAACTTTGCTGCAAGAGTTTTGAAATATCGACTTCCGGTTTGGTAACGCTGGATTGAAGGCGGGTCCTACGGATCCGTCTGCCTCAAGACGCCATTAAGCCGAAAAAACAGCGACTACCGGCTGTTTTTTCGGCTTTTTATTCCACCCCTCGGGAATAGAGGGGTGGATGA